>DF240136.1:13495-44348 GCA_000507305.1 Breviolum minutum Mf 1.05b.01
TCATTTCCAATGCGCGGAGCAAGCAAAGTCACCCTCCAACCTCACCAAATATTGCGCCTGCCACGCAAAATGAATCTCGTGATTGATCGGCGTGACATAAACGTCATTTCCAATGCGCGGAGCAACAAGAGGCAGCCTCCAACTTCGCAATATTGCGCCTGCCACACAAAATGAATGTCATCTGTGATCTGCGTCATATATGAAACGTCATTTCCAATGCGCGGAGCAAGCAAAGTCACCCTTCAAACTCACCAAGTACTGCGCCTGCCACCAAATTCTGAGTTCAAGATTTGAGCGGGAAATCCCTGAATTGCTTCCGCCAATAGAAAGACGATTCGAACACATTCCGAACATATCCGAGGATAATCCGAGCATGAAATTGTCATCTCGCACCCGCCGCTTCGGAGACCTTCCCGGTTTGATCTTGGAGACGATTTTATTGAAAAATACAACATTTACGCGGTTCGGCTATCTCCCAAAATCTCACGAAATGCTGCGCCTGCCACGAAAAGTCACCCTCCAACCTCACCAAATACAGCGCCTGTCACACATATGAAGCGTCATTTCCAATAAGCGGACCAAGTAAAGTCACCGTTCAAACTCAGCAAATACTGCGCCTGCCACGCGAAACTTAACTGAGCTGTTATGTGACTGAACTGTTACTTCACTGAACTGGTACTGTACTGATCTGTTACTTGACTGAGCTGTTACTTGACTGAATTGTTACTTTACGGAACTGTTACTTTACGGAACTGTTACTTTACTGAACCGTGACTTTACTGAACTGTGACTTGACTGAACTGTTACTTTACTAAACTGTGACTTTACTGAACGGTTACTTTACGGAAGGGTTACTTTACGGAACTGTTACTTTACGGAACTGTTGCGGAACTGTTACTTTACTGAACTGTTACTTTATATGTTACTTTACGGAACTGTTACTTTACTGAACTGTTACTTTACTGAACTGTTACTTTACGGAACTGTTACTTTACGGACCTGTCACTTTACGGAAGGGTTACTTTACGGAACTGTTACNTACTTTACTGAACTGTTACTTTACTGAACTGTTACTTTACGGAACTGTTACTTTACGGACCTGTCACTTTACGGAAGGGTTACTTTACGGAACTGTTACTTTACGGAACTGTTACTTTACGGAACTGTTGCGGAACTGTTACTTTACTGAATTTTTAGCACTTTTAAAAGTTCGTAACTCGGAAGTTTCTCATCCAAACTTCCTTTGATAATTCATTTGTATCCGAATGTATTTATTTGCATTCATACGTATTCATATACGTTTTACCTACAGGTATTATTCATATGCATTCATATGTTTCATTTGCATTCACATTTATCTATCCGCATTTCTTGTAATCTTGTGCATTCATATTGAATATGCATTCACATGTATTATGCGTTCACAACCACTCACATGTATTGCCATGTAGTTTTTTTCGTATACGTGTATTCGAAAGGACTGGTCGATTACCGAAAACAATCCCTGACTCATCAGAGTCGACTGTATGTAACATCATGTTTTTCTTGAAGGTTTTCATGAAGTTCATGTGTTTTTCATGTGTTGTTCATGCTACGATCTTCCCGATGTTTGGGGCTTCATCTCTTGTAAGTTTGTCCAAGCAACGCATGCGGACTTTGTGGGCTCAGGAGAATCTTGGATCCTTGGGTTTCCAGGGCCGAGATGGGATTTTTGTGTTCAAGAGCCTCGTGCGGGATGCAGACAGGGCCTTCATGGCGTTAGACTATTACAAGACGTACACAGTGAATCGCAGCGTCGAACTGCACAATTATTTTGCAACCATTGCAGAGATGCCACAAAACGGCACCTGCCCAGGGAGGCCTTCCAGGAGGAGCCGTGGGGTCTAAAATTGGGATGTACAAATCTGGAGCAGCTGCAGGTCAGCTGCAGCTTGGCTTGACCAGTCGAAAGGTGGAAATATACGGAATTTTAATGAATTTTATGGAACCATATTTCGTGTTTGATGCACATCACTGACACAACTTTATCACGCTTCATGACGAGACTCACGGAAAACCGTGTTCAAGCATACCTATGAATGGTTTCTCCAGGCACGCAACATCCTGACACTTGATGATTAAATTTCGCCATTCAGCATATGTCCTTGAGTTTCGGAATTGAAGAGCAGCGACATTGTGCTGAGATTTGACAGGATTGCGAACTATCGGAAAGTCTACTTGAATCTCACAGGCGATGTTGAGGGCATTCTCCCAAATGGTCTTCCAAACTGCCGTCCGGAATCTTTGTTTGAGCGCAATGGGAAGGCAAGTACGGTGGTGTTTTCGTGAACGGCGGGGTACGGGTGGGAGTACGTGGCGCAGTGTCAATAAGTAGGATTGTACAGGGGCAGAAGTGCCCGCACAAGCCGGAAGTTTCAAAGGTATGGGGTATGGTGAATATAATTTGGAACACGAATTTGCCTTTCAAATTGTTGGACACGAAATCCAGAACAACAACAACAGTAGCAACAACAGCAGAGACAGCAACAACAACAGCACCACCACCACCACCACCAGCAGCAGCAGCAACAACAACAGCAAGAACAACAACAACAACAACAACAACAACAACAACAACAACAACAACAACAACAACAACAACAACAAGGACAACTGCAACAACAGCAACATCAACAAGGAACAAACAAGTACTGGGGACCCGTCCTTCTTCTCTGTCTTTTCTATGAACGCTATGGGCGTTGGCGTTGTTCTGGTCCCCCCAAAACTTCCATTGTAGAAACCTAAACTGGAGCTCGTGGTTGTGGTTTTTTTTTTTTGGCTCAACAACCACACCAAAGATTCAAGTTCGTATTCGATTTCCCTCTCTTTGGGAATTTCTCCATCTAGATTTCAAAGGCTTTTCCTGCAAGTAAGTCTGCATGTGCAAGAGAACTACACGGTTCTGGGGGCTATTGCAGCAGCTGCTACTGCTAGTTCTGGTTCCAAATGTTAAAGGCAAAAGACATCAAAACCAAAAACAAATGCAGGCAAGACCTAAAGTGACCACGACGGGGTGAAGACTCAGGTTACGCAAAAACGCAAGACTAATCCTTGTATGTTACGCGGGGCTCCAGTCTTTGTCTCTGGCACCAGCAACACCCTAAAAGGTCGACAAATCCCTCACAGGGGACCACGCCATTCATTGGACGACTCAGGACGGTTGGTGGTTTGCGCCTTCATGTCGGGATGAGCCTTTGAAGTGCATCCCTGTCCGACTCGGTAGTATAGCTTTTATGTATGAGACCATGCAGAAAGCGGCTGTCCACGGATTGCCATGGGCTTTGAGGCTTCCCGACCCCACTCAACCCGGCATTGATCCCCAGGTTTCACAACGGATACTTTGGCACACAAATCTTCCTCAATTTGCTGTTCGTTTGGAAAGGGAGAGCATTCAGTTTCCACCTTTTGACATGGTGCAGCATCAGAATGGCATTGTGACTGGTGACTTCGAGCCAAAAACCTTTTGGAAGTTGGTTCGAACCTTAGCAATCTGAAAAACGGCAACCAAGGAAATAAATCAGTGACACTTACCCAACTACCCAGGCTTGACACAAGAAACAACAGAATGTGTAATTTATTCTGTGTCTTGAAATTGTAAGTGGCGGGCAAGTTTGCTACCAGCTGTGGTACTTCCAGTTGCAAGGTAGACGTTGAATCTCAAGTTGGGACTTTGTTGAATCTCAACGCTTTGAATAAATTCATTGGTGTGCCCCCGATGCCAGTAGCGTACTGTCCCCATGTTCTCCAATGCTCTCAATGCTTTGCTCAATCCTGTTTCTGCAACTTACTACGGAGATTCGATCGTCCTGTTCGCAGATAACCATACGTGCACTTGTGTCATCATGTGTTTGAACTTGTTTGAGGCCAACTACCAGCTCATCCAGTGGGCCCCAAGTGTGCACTATCTTTTGCAACACGTTTCTCGGTGGTCCGTTTTGCGTACAGCAATTTGATGATTTCGGCAAGATAGGACAAGTTGTACCTGAAACGACCAGAGACAACCTGTCAAGACAACCTGTCATACGTCACAACCCCGTAGTCATTCCTCAAAGCAGAGTGACTGGTCTCGCATTTCCAAACTAATTTATATCGACAATAAACTCATCACTGCTCACCGCTTCTGACTAGACCATTTTGGTTGAAGGATTTTAGCCAGGCAACGAAATGTTAGGTACGACCGCAGTACAGCCCACAGTCTCCCCAACCTATGAGTCACAGCCCCGCAAGGTGCAATTGGACTTCAACCAAGCCCATGCGCTCTTTCTGGAGCAAAATGAACTTGCGAAGGGGACCTATAGAAGTGCAGCTTGCAATTGGGTGAAAAACAACGAAGCTTTATGGAGAAAGTGGGTGCCAGCTTCATCGCTTTGTCTTCGTGGCCAAGGTTTGTTCGACCTTGTCAACAAATCTTTTGTGGCAGAACGAACTGAAAGTTGGCTCGTGAAAGGCAATGAACAGGGCGCTTCATACTCAGATTAGCATCAGTTTCAGTATTTGAATTTTCAACAAACACATTTTCACCGTTTCCATGCAAGAGTGCACCCTTCCTTTTCGTGCAGGGATACTGGTTGAAAAGGATTGATGGAATGAAGTCAATCAGAATTCTTCTGGAGAGTTTATAATGTATAATAGGAATACATACAGAACTGAGGACACGAGGACACGACCCCACTCAAGACTGAAGATATTGTAAAACAAGCTCAAAAAAGTCCTGAACCACCACCTCTAGGATGTCCGGTAGCAATCTCTTGATGACCATTCAACCAGTGATATAATATAGACATATATAGACTCAATATAGACAGGAGAGCAGAGACGGAGCATAGAAGTCCTTGAATGAAAAACATGTGAAGCTTTCACAAGAAATCCTGCATTGCGAGTTGCAAGGTACCTGTCGCAATTGCCTCCCTGGGAGTTACTCCAAACAAATCACCGACGAGTTCGGAAAGACTGCGATTTGCCAGCCTTGTGGTCGAGGCCACGGCCATGCCAAGTCACAATTTGATTTTATGATGAAGAATTGTATGAATTGTTCCTCAGAACAGATGATCCGACTCTACAGAGATGCAGAAGCCACTTCTATTTCAACGGTTTCCATCCAAGATCGAAAGGAATCAATTTTTCTTCAATCGCCCTTTTTTGTCCTTTTTCTGGTGACTTGGAACCATAACCCGCCTGTAGATAGTCGTAGGTTTATCAACCCAGGAAGTTCGGACCAACTGAGAAGTCGTCACAAGGAGAATGTCTCTTCGGCCGAGAGAGAGTTGCAGCTTCTACAGTAATTCTTACATTGGGCTCCTTTTCGATCCTGTGCTATGTGAGTGGAAATTGACAAAATTGAAGTTCCTAAGCCCCTAAGGATGGACTGATAGATTTGTAGAGCGTAAGACATGTGAGACCGTATTTTTGACGACAGGTAGTGTCGAGCCCTCCACTGGCAGCGCTGAGTGTGCACGATGCCCTCCTGGTAGCTACAGCGACACCGAGGGCTCCAAGGTTTGCTTATTATGCGAGGCCGGATTTGGATCAGAGGATATCAGAGGATATCAGAGGATCAGTTGCTGTTTCAGCCTTTTGTGGGAGAGGAGGGCTGAGGAATTCAAACTTTCACTCTCCCGTGCTGGGCGCTCCGGGGGTGTTGTCGCTACGTCTTCGAAGAATTGTTGCTGGAATTTTCTCAGAAAACACGTCTCATGCGACAGGCTTGTATGCTTTTTTCAGCCAAGGATTTTTTTTTCCTGTTCCTTTTATTGCTATCTGGACTCTCTGAATACTCTCTGGTACAATTCTGTTCACCTGCTCCATGATCTGGCTTTTGCTTTGGTCGTCATTTTGACTGTCCAAAGTGGATTGCAGCTTCAATTCATTTTCTTCTGCCTTCCTTTTGGATCGGCAATTCTCACACAATGAACTGACGTCCACAGAGTCCACAATTCATACCTCAATTGGTTCAATGAACGCTCTCTTTTTCTTCATTAAATTTCGTAGAAACCTGGAAAGCAGCTGGAGAGGTTTTCTAGTTTTCAAGTATCATAGTCGTACTATTTTGTAGCCTGCTGCTATGAGAGTTATGCAAACAGGCAGCAAGGAACTACGGAAAATTACGGATTATCAGTGCTCATTTTGTGAGTGACCAACCAGAATTTAATTAGACCCCCATGATTCGAAAAGTCCGAGCACCTGAGGTACTAAACCGTTGGGATCATTGGTGTCGCATCAAAACTTGAACTCCCGTCATTTCTGTCAGGTGGGTTTTTACCAAACTTCCTTTGGCGGCACGGAATGCATCAGCTGCGGTGAGCGAAAGACAACTTCCATCAGAGGTGCAAGCTATTCAGAGGACCCATGTCCGGGACAGAGGAAATGCCAAGGAACGTCAAAGAACGTCTTAAAAAAACGCTGTGTTGATTTGTAGGAGTGGATGGGTCGTTTGAGTTGCATAAATCAGTCGTCAAAAGATGTTAAAGACCTTCAGCGGGTTTCCCCCTGGTTGGCGTTCAAGAGCTTCAAAGATTGGAACTCGTGACAACCACAAGGCAACAAAAAAAAAGTGCCCATTCAAACTGACATTTCCTGGAATTACTCAGATATGTTTCACATGAGTCTTACATCAGTTTCGAAAGAATGGCAGATGAGGCCATCATTTTGGCACATCTCCAAGGACTGTCTTTGCTCTGTTGGAGCTTTCTGGAATGGTACCGATTGTTTCAACTGCCCTGATGGAGTCCTGTGTGCGGGTGGCACCAGCGAACCACTGCAAGTGGCAGGCAAGGTGAAAGAATGGGAGAAGATTCAAACGAGGTTTTGACCAAGCAGAGTAGACAGCATGCTTCAATTTGAGAATCAGAAGATAGCAGATTTCTGAGTTGACTGTAGCGTAGTCTATCGTGTGGGATCGCTGATATCGCATTTTTGACCATTCAAGTGTATTGGAAGATGAAAATGCAGAAAGACGATAGTCTAGAGTGTAGCGCTATGCTTGCAAGTGCGGATTGGTGGTGTCACACATGTCAGACTGAACCAACTTCATCAAGTCGCTGTTGTCAACACTCACAACTGGGAGCAAAAGAGTTATAAATTATAAGAGTTACAGCCCTTGTAGTCATCACAGCGCATCACTTCGGAGGTTTTCCTTCACAAAAATCTATTTGAAAAGTTTTGGAAAATCTCCTGCCTGACGTTCGATGTCCCAGGTCTGTTTGCCGAGCGATCTTCGACTTCATCGGCCTTCTCCGTGTTCCGCTGTAAGGCTGAGGTGCCAAGCTGCAGAAGCAGAGCTAAAAACTGTATCAGTTGTATCAGTTGTCGGTCACCATGTCTGCAACCTGCATCCATTTTCCATCAACTTATATTGATAGAATTTGATGGTTTTGTAGAATTTTATATTTTAGATATAATTTTGATAATGTTGATATTTGATGACTATTGAATGTTTTTGGAAGAAGATTCATATGATTTATGTATTGTTCATATCTAACTATATAACTATTACAGCTCAACCGTTTCATAACCGCAGAAATGAAGAAAACGAGGCCCACTGTCCACTGGCCGAACCGGGCAGCTGTGCTGCTGGCCGCGTGGGCCGTGGATGTGGCAGTTGCGAGTTTGGTTTGTATGCCATGGACGATGGCACCTGCACCCAATGCACAGCACCATGGCTTTTGACTGTGAAAATTCTACGAAAATCTGGTTTTATTTGATGCAATTTTGTCAAAGTCTTGTCAACGTCTTGTCGAATGATTCCTGTTTTTATTTCTTTTTGGTTGGCTGTTTTTGAAACTTGTCAACCAAATCTGTCGAATGATTTCCTGTACCAGTTTCTTCTAGCTTCTGGTACAATGCGGTGATCATTTTCAGCTGGGGGCTGTGACAATGATTGATTTTGATGAAGATGATTGGACCAGATGGCAATCGCCTTCGTTTTTTCGTACGGCGTCGAGGCCGTGACACCTACCTTCTACGTCCTGGTTCTGGTCTTTGTGCCTTCACAACTATGGCTTTAATGATCAAAAAATTGTGAACATTCAAAGGGAACAAAAACAAGAAAAAACAAAGAAATTGAAATCGCACATATACATATTATACATACACACATTTCCCCCCAAAGATCTACCTCTCTCATCTTTCTATTGTATTTACAGTCGAAAATGCATTTTGCAAAAACCAAAAGAATGACCAGAGCGGCTCTGGCATTTGAGAAAAAACATCTGAAGAAAGAAGATGTTTTCATGAAATTCTGCAGGTTCAGTGATCTAAGAATAAAGACATTTGAAACTTGAAACGTACAACATTTTGCCAAAAAACATTCACCCAAACAAAAGCTGCCTCAGGAATTTTAGAGAAACACTGAAACATACACCGGAAAATAGTTGGAACACCACTTTATGACTCTATGCCCCAAAATTTCTTTAGATTCTGACCATGTATTGGTTACTGTAAATTCTGCAGGCCCAGATCTTAAGCAGAAAACACTGGAACAAGGAGAATATCGGTTTTAAACATTGGAACACGGAAACACTTGAGAGTTGAGCAAAAGGTCCATGAAAGGGGTTTCCTTTGCGTAAGCCTTTGGGTATGTAATGAACAGTCTCGGCTAAAGTTTTTTTCTGAAATGGCGAAAGAAAATTTGTTCTGGTTAAAGTTTTGGCGAAAGTTCACGTAGACATGTCTAACTTTGCATTGTAAATATATGTATTTTTTGTTTGTGTATGTTTCATTTAGCAAAAACTATTGGGCGATTTTTTCGCGAAAGTTTGACGAAAGTTTAGCTAAAGCTTGGCGCAAGATGGCCTTCCCTTGAAAGCTAGGTGGCCTAAACTGTGGACTTGTTGTGTCAGAACTGGCGGATGAAGGTGAGCAAGGACCAACATCTTAAAGCAGAACGTAAATGTTTAAGTGCAGCTGCCACAGAATGAAGTGTGACAAGGGATCAGACGCCTGGAACAAATTTGAGGATATCACACATCCATGTTCTTCTTACCAGTCTTGGCCAACATGTGCCGCTAAGAGCCCAAATTCTGCAGGATGAACGATCTCTGAATAGGGCCCAAACAAAAGCACTATGTTTTCAAATGATCATTGAAATAAGAAGCAAAATAACCGTGAATGTCCAAAACTTCTTGGAAGCTTGCTCTCAAAAATTTAAGGAAAACGCTTGAACGCATACCTTTTGGCCACATTGTTTAAGTTCTGCAGGCCGAGGCTTGACAGCGTTCGTTACAATTGCAGGCTCAGAGATTTAGTGAAAAACACATTTTGACAACATTATCACATTGTCTCTTCCAAAAATTTCTTCAGAACACGAAAACCAAAAATTATTCGGAAAGATCGGAGGCCTCCGAGGCAGATGCCGGTTATACAAAGACCAAAAGAGTAACAGAAAGACGAATTCCCTGAGAGACTCTCAGCTACAGTTTCCCCAGAGTCTATTAGTTTTTGTGTGCGTTTTTGTTGTTTTTTTTCATGTTTTTTTTGTTGTTGTCCCAGAACCTGGAACATATTATGGTCCAGATCTGCAAATAACAGTTTCTAAACCCCCAGAGGTTGGCATACCACCCTTATAGACTACGTACTTTTGGATGAAGTCCATTGGATGTGGCTCACCTGGAACATATGAGTACTCATATATGCGCATTTGCACATCCTTCTTTATTTTTCTTTTCTGTTCATGGATTTTTGGGGTGATCGGCATCGTGGGACATCTGAGCATGCGAACCGTTTCAACATAGACGCACAAGACGATTGTCCAGTAGGGTCAGGGCAAGGAAGATTGTACATTGAGACTTCTATACGGTATGTTCTTGTTTACCTTATACAAACATGTCATACGAGGACAAATTCCTTTGAACCTTGAGATGGTGGCTAAGACTTTCGGTTGCCATTGAAAAGTGCAAGTCTCATGCAACCACCCAACCGGCAGCTGATTTGAGGTGGTTGTTTGCCTCAGTTTGGTACAAATGATCAGAAACAAAGTTCGACGAGCACGGATGATCTTTCTACTCTTTGCGATCATGTTTGGCCAAATTGTTGTGTGCTTGCAGGCGGCAACTCATTGTTTTTCATTTTGAGAAGTCAGTTTTCGCGTTTCCGTGTTTTTAAAATTGTTGGACGGGTTTTCGCCGTCAAGAGGCGGTGGCAGCGATCACGCATTTTTCGTTGGACCTGCGAGATCCGGCGAAGACCTTCTTGGAATTTCTCGATATCTTCAGCTTCCACGTGGAACGTTTGCGCATCTCCTGCTTTGTGAAACTTGGACAGGTCGATAGGGGCACAGACAGGTCAAAGGTCGATAAAGGTCGACGAGGGTTGTCAGATGTAAGAACATTTGAGTTGAAACCGGTTGGGGCCAGTTTACGGTGTCCAATTGTTCGAATTTTAGGGTCCTGAATGTATCAAAGTTGCCGTGCATTCGGCGAAAGTCCGTTGAAAAATATGTCCTTTCATTTTCTAATCGCCTTGAAAGCAAGATGCAGCTATTCGTTTTGTTTCACCATTCACTATCCCACCTCTCTGCCGCTCTTTGTGAAACTGTGCAAGTTGCAAGTGAAACGCGACATGTGCAGAGACTGAGGAACACCCAAAGTGCCATTTCTGAATACACTGCGCAACTGTTGGCTTATCCATTCTTTTTCTTATTGACGTTGGCCGCTTACCAAGTGTGTCACGTGCTTCGGGTGCCCATCAAACTGGACTTCCGCGGCTTCCTTGCTCTACATGGCACGCTGATGATGTGCTTAGTCACAGTTGCCAAGTTGAAAATTAAAGGTAATATTAAGTAATGATATGCAACGATCAAGATGAGCGATGATGAATCTGAACAAGGCATTTTCATATTGACTCATGGCTCGTAGACCGATCAGCATGTTTCATACGGAGTTGCGATGCTGTGAGGGTACATCCAGGACTTAGGGTTCCAAGCTCGAGATTTTATCAGAAGTGGGAGATGCGAAGCATGAAGGGGAATTCTGGTGAAGTAGTGAAGCATGCTGTGATGATAAACCCCTTATACTTTCTTGGCCCACAATTGGGGATGCGAAAGCTGCTACGGCCATATGCACACAGTTTTCATTCTTAGCTCTTTGGACCCCTCATACATACATCGTCCACCCGCAACTCATCTTCCCACATCTCTTCTCTGGAACCCAGCCCTTTGAACATGCACAATTGTCATTAGCAGAACATCCAGCACAACGCCATCAGCAACACCGTCCGCAGCAAGTACATCCCATATTGCTTCCTTGCGATGGTGAAGCGAAGCGAGAAGCCAAACATCCGAGACGTTTTTGGTAAAAAGATGGATATAGTGACTCGAGAAGAATAGCAGATAGATCATGGCATACACCCCATAGAGGTAGACTGGGAGTGTATCTTCATGGCTACCCTGCAAGGGTAGACTAGAACCAATGGCATAGACCTGTAGAACATGGCATAGAACCCTTTACGGTAGACTGGGCAGACTGTGGGTACAGAGTGGAACAAGAATGAAAAAAAGATACTGGCAAAAACTTGATCCAGACTGCAGACTTCACTCTCTTCGTTCCGTCCTCCACCCGCTTGCACCCGCAGCAATCCTCGTAGAGCCTAGGTGGACGAAACGGAACCGGAAAAAACACTTTAAGTTTTCAGCTTGCAGTATGCAATTCCAAATCTATAGAAGTGCAAGCCGAGAAATCAATTCCAAAAGAAGCTTCGAAACGTGAAGGATCTTCTCGCACAGACAATGCCAAGATTTGTCTTGTTCGTTCTGTCCGCTGACACAAAGGCTTTGTCACTGATGATCCTCTTGCCTTTACAGTGCCAAGCGAACCCCAATGGCTTATTGACCATGAAAGAGCGCCCCGAAATCATTTGTTGGAGCACTCAAGAGCACACGACACTTGGATGGCCTAGAGGTGAGTGCTTTTTGATGCTTTTTGAGCGAATATAATGTAGGCATCTTTTTTTGGTTTTCTGACAGTCACAATGCTTTGGGATGGTTTCAGTTTTCGTACCTTCGGAAATGACGTTTGACTGTTTCCTTTTTCTGAGTTCTGCTCGTATCCAAGGACTTTGGTGTTGTTCTGCACTGCGGGCATCCTACTGTATCCAGTTCTAACACTTTCCTGGATTGCGTTTTGCACTTGGAAATATCCAAAGTTGCCTGGCAATTTGTTTCTGGAATCCGAGGGTTGGTTCAATTGTCTAAATCTAAATGTGCTACATGCATTTACATCGTTTACATGCTACGAAACTCCATCAGATCCTAGAGCCTTGTGGCGTGTGGATTTTTGATATGCCGAGGTGGCTCAGATCGCATGATGGTTTGCAAATCGTCAATGCTTGTGACGGCCTAAGAGTGATTTGAGTCATTTGAGTGGAAAATTGAGCGAACTTGATTTATTTTCAGGATTCATGAATTCATGACGGCAAGATGAACATCCCAGTCACTGTTTGAGGGGCATGTGGCAGCATGTGTTCGGTTGGCGAATGGCAGAAGACCGTTTGGGAAGCACTAGAGAATACCAAAGAGCATTAATTGAAACCGATAGAACACAGATTTTGTAGGGATTTTGAGGTACTGAGACCAATCAGTAGACAACAAAACATAGACACCGTTACAAGAAATAGACATAGATTTCATAAAGTGAGGGGTCAAGAAACTTGAAGAAACAGATCCCTCCCTCTTCTCAGGTGAATTTCTCTTCGGGCGTTTCCGACCTGACCGTGTCTTGGCCGAGAACAGTTGCAGTTCTGAAAGACGTGTTGTGAAAACATGTCCAAGTGCAACGAAATGATGTCCTGAAAGCGGTGATGTTCAATCAAGACCTTTCTGTTGAGGTTACTACTACGGTCTTATCCTTTGCGTGTTGAACTTGTCAGTGGCTCTCATACCAATTGCCATGGTGAGTGCCCCAGCACTACAGCTGGCGCTGATGGGGGTGGTCCTTTGGGTTAGGCAGACCTCGTTGTGCCTTTTATGGCCATGGAGACTTGGCTGAAAGAGCCATCACGAACCTTGGGAATCCAGTGAGATTACATCGGATGTACATTGCAAATCATTGAAAATCATTGAAATTGATCAAGACTCAAGACCTTTCATGATAGAAAAAGCAACCATGAATTGTAGAATAGCAATGCTTCAATTCAACTAGCCGCGCTTACAATCAACACTTGAGTGATTTCGATAGCTCACTTTGACAGCCAAATCCTTTCACGTTTAATCATTCCACACGCAATGGGACAACATGGATGGGAAAGGATTTCAAGTGCCACTTCACTATTTTCAATGATCTCCACTTGTATAGGTGAAGAACAAACAACACACCATGCATTGCTCAAATCCCAAGGAGACACCCAGCAGCGAGCCTTCATGATCTAGCACTTTCAACTGGCACTATATTGCTTTTGAATTTGGTGTCACCGTTGCTAATCATGGAAGACGACAAGAGTTCATCATTGCTGGCGGTGCTTCTGGTTTGTTTGGTAATTTCATTGCCTGTGATCACCGCGGTAGCATTGGTGTGGATCCTGATGCGCCTCTTGAGAAAGGACGCAGGTTTCACCATCTTCTTGAGTCATCACAAAGCCGCAGCAGGGGCTCTTTGTCGGCTTTTGACGGTCGTGCTTCAGGAACACTATAGGCCTGGCAGAATGGCATTTCTTTCAATTCGTTCAAACTTGATAGATTGATGGACACTCGTTTGTTTGAAATGATGCATTGGTGATTTTCTTCAACTTCTAGGTTGTCCTCAGTTATCCTGGTTTCTTGGCTAATTTCTCTTGGTGTTTTGTGAGGTGGCGGATCTTTTTGGACTCCGATCGCTTGGAAGAAGTCACGAGTTTGGTGGACATTGTTCGTTTCCAGACGAAATGCTTCGTGCCAGTTATTACTCAGGAGCTCACAAGTCGCTGTGACGCTGTCATCGTTGGCTTTATAGATGTTTCATGATGTTTCGCTTTGCCATTTTTTTTGGTTTAAAATGATAATGGGTGTGTATTCTTCTTTCCTTCAACCTTGACTTCACCATGGAAGATCTCACATTTTGAGGAGTACTTTCGTCGGCCCTGGTGTGTGGCCGAGCTCACCACAGCTTTCATCCATGACGTTCCCATCATGCCATTTCTCATCGATGGCTTCTTCTTCGGCAGCGTCCTTAGAGACCGTTCGTCACTATGAACTGCTGGCATGTTGCAAAGGGGAAGGTTTCACAGGAAAACCAGCGACTCTACAGTTGCAAAAACCATATGGGACAAAAACCTGTGGCAGCGTGAAGAAAGCTGTGAAATACTATGAATATTTTCGAAAGCGACAGATGAGCATCGCTTTTTTTGAATATCCAACGTTATGTATTCCAGCGAACTCCTTATAAAGCTGCGTAGGCTGTTGACCTGATATTTTGCACTCCGCGTAGGTGTGCGTGTGCGCAGGCACGCGCGAAAGCAATGTAGATTTTTGTTCCGCAGGCAGAGTCGCGCATGCAGACTCACCATGACCTAGCAGGTATATGACCGTCCAACAAAGAAGTCCGTGGACGCACCCGCATAGGCACCTAATCTATGAAAACGGAGGCATTTGCACAGGCATGGACCCAGTGTATAGGGCCCGGTACAGCAAAAAAAACGCTTCTCAAATGGCAATCGAGGCTGGGAGGTCTTTAGTTGAAAGGTGTAGTAGAAATACTGCTGTGGCATTGGCGGCAGAATTTTGGTGCAGACTGTTCTGTCTGTATCCACTGTGTAACTCTCCACTGTGTGTTTGGTTTCCATTTCTGAGGTGAGGATGGCATGGACGTGTGTTTGCAAGCCGCCGAGTGCTTGAAATCGGATGCCATGGACGAGAATCTCCAAGTTTCCACTGCGACAGTCAAGGAGGCTTATACGCACGTCACCACGGTGAATGGTAAGTCCAAGTGCGCCCTCAATCGCAGGGAGACTTGGCTGGTTCAAAGCAAGTGGAACTTTCATGTTTGACTGATTTGCTTAAAACATCTTAGAACAAAGTGGTGATTTTTACTGACCCGCATGTGCGAGAAATCAAGGGCATAAAGTCATGTCACAATGGCGGGATAATCCAGCCATGCGAGGAGAGTATTAGAAGCCAAGAAGTGTCCATCCTGGACTTGGCCTCGGAAGTAGAGGCTTTGTTGTCTCCAAACAAGTTTCTGAGCTGAAGACAGGTTTCTGATATTATAAAATTTATTAATTTATTAATAATTTGTTTGATTTTGATTGTAGTTTGCTCGTGTTCCTAAACGTTCCCTGAAACAGTACATGAGGGACCATGAGACAACATGAGCCACGAAGTTGATTTGGCCGGTAATCGTGCTGAATAAAAACCACATGCGCCACATGCATGTTTTTCACTTTGTTTCCAGCGTAAAATTTGGATCATAATTCAATTCTTGACATGTCACATCATCTTTGTGACATCACGCACTGTCATGAAACCATGCTTTGCCAACGCGAGTTTTGTAAGACATTGGTTGAGGTTGCGAAAAAGCCAACCAACACAACCAGTGCCCTACATGCTGATTTCCAAAGCCAGCCAGGCAAGCGAGTGCTTTTGGTAACAATTTTCTAGTTTGCCAATGTGCTTCTTTAATGCTTTAGATGTGTGTAGTTTTTTTACAAGATTCTCTTGGGTTGGCTACAAATCAATGGTCAGCTGTCTCCATGGATCTCGGCGTTCGGAATTCCGTGAGGCGAAGATTTTCATTTGCGCGAGTGAGGACCCCGAAGCCAATTCCACGGTTTCTTGGCGAACACTTCCGTAGTAGGCGGCAGGTGAGCGCCATGCCATGTCACCATGCTGTAGTATTCAAGATGATCATATCGAGTTGATACAATGGAAAAGTTTAAAAAGGCACAAAGATACCCAAAGTTTGACCCAAGGATCATTGCAGGATGAATAGTGGAAATGAAAATCTTTGGGGAATTGGGTCTGAGTTTGAGTCAGGCGTAATTGCTTGGGATCGGTTCACTGTTTTCGTGGTGGTGGTTTAGCACTCGATTTTTCAATTGGGTGTGCAAATAGCGGGTAAGTTGACACAGTCCTTTTATGACATCACAAAACAGCCTCTGGTGCTGTTTTATCGCGGGCTGTTTCATTTTTCGTGTCACCAGGCACTGGTTTTGCAGCAGCTGGTCCAGCGGACCCTTTTGCTCCTCGGATTCTCGAGATCCCTTTCCCAAATAGATCCAAATAGGCATTTTGGTGTTGCATGTTGATCAAGAATGCAATGATTGCAAGTACTACATCACCAGTTGCAAAATGTTCACAGCACAGAACGTTTGTTTGAAATCAAAATGTCAGAAGAGGCTGCCCAAAAGCTCTAAATATGCTGCATAATCTGCTTGCAGTAGAACCGTACTAATGTAAGCAAATGTCAGCTGGTTATTTTTCCAAGTCCTTTTAAAGTCGTTACTTTATCGTGTTTTAACTTTGAGTTGCGGAAAAAAAGTTGAGTTGCGGAAAAAAAGTTGAGGCGTCAGGTCCACATCTTGCAGAGTGAAGATTTGAGTCCGGTGGAACAGGATGCCCGGGATGCCGATGAGTCCGGTGGTTTGATGCAGATGGAGTTATCAGATGGCTTCATAGCCTCTGTGAGTTCCATGCAATCGAGTCCAAGGGTTCGAACTTCTGATCGAACTTCTGGTTCTGTGGGAGGGCCTAAGTGTGCCCTTGTGCTGCTCAGCAAAGGAGCCGAAGTGCGAATTTCCACATTGGTTTTGTGTCAACATGGATTTTCATGCGTCATACAATTACAAGGACACGAATCACGGTTTTTGTTTCCCGAATCTTCAAAATGAAAGGCAACAAAAAGACAGAGCACAAACAGAACAAGTTGTAGACTTGTAACTTCAGTAGGAACATATTCCGAACTGTAAGAGAACGAGTAGTAACGGAGAGCAGGAGGATTCCAATTCACCGAAACGGTAGGGCCCAAGATGAGTATTTTTGGTGTAGAAGATGAAAGGATGGATGAAGATGAAAATGGCAAAGTATTTGTAAAGCCTTCTGACTTGAAATGTGTGTCGTTTCATGACTTGAGATGATGATTAGAGCATGCGTATGGGCACCATGAGAGGATACTTTAGGAGTCCAGTGAGTGACTGAACATCGTGTGCTACTATGTGCTATTCATTAATTTGCAGACTATACTTATTGCTCATTAGTAGAAAGTATTTGTAGTCCTATCATGGTGTGTGGCTGGTGCTGATATCCTGAAATCCCAGAGCACAAACGTTTGATTTCAGACGAAGGCTGAAGACTTGGAATTAGAAACCTATTTGCTAAACTGAAGTGGAGACGGAAACTGATCTCAACAGAATTTTTTCGATAGGAGTATTGTTTGACGTGAAGTTTACGGAGCAGCTCGTGGAACTTCAGCGAATGCAGTATCTTGTTTGATGAAAGGGACAGCTGTAATGGACAAACTCTGAAGGTCAGTTTCAAGAAACTGGCGAAATAGAACGGTCAGAATCTAGATATTCAACAGTATTTAATGATATATATCTTCTTAAAAGTATACAAATCTATAATGATGTGGTTTCGATACGTTTTTTATGTCGTGGGAATTCACATGAAGTCTTTGTGTACTAGTTGTGAAGTCATTGAAATATATTTACATCCTTTACATCCATGCGCGGGGTTTGTGCTACTTTTGGACCATTGTAAGTCTGAACTTTGAAATGCTGAGTTTCCAAGCTTGATTGCAGGTGTCCCATGCTGCCGGTGAACGATGGCAGCTTTCAGTTTCCATCCAAAACAGGCTTCACAGGACGATTCTGGGATTTCAATGTGGGAGAGGATGGCTAAGATGGAGATGGCTACATATGGCTACATATGGCTACAAGGCTTCACAGGCTTCACATTCCAAAGTCGATTCAAAGCCGAATCAAAGCGTGCCAGCCAAAGCTAAAAGGCTTCACACCTGACATGTCCGACTGTTCAACATGTACGATCTCAGGACATCTTAATGACGGCAAGGTACATTCCAACTCATCACTCTTACGTCAAGTTCCCAAGGTCTAAATTCGTCTGTTCCGATTGCTATCGAACTGTTAGGAGAATTTTTGGATCCAACTGACAGTGCCAAGCAAGCTTTCCGCCGCCTCTTTGCGTTTTGGCTGCAGAAAACAGCGCGTGTTTCGAGAAGTCTTGTGGTTCGCAAGTTCGTGCATTCATTTTAGGAACGGACACAGTTTAGATAGGCTTCACATAAAGAAAAGGCAAAGCAAGATAAGCGGGCCTAAGATAGGGAATGCCATGGATATTTTCGGGCATGATTCCTGAGGCATCACATGCAACTTCCAAGAAAACACTTCCTTTGCCTTGTATGAATGTGCACCAGTGCACAAGGTTAGACAGTTAGACCCCATAAATCCTCATAATGCGACCAGATTTTTTTTCCATGCTTCCATTGTGGGCCACATGCAACACACCACACTCCATCCATCAGAATCCTCCCTCAGCATGCCAAACCCAGCGCCAGTATCTGGTTGACATTTTTTCTCAACATGGCCCTGCTTTCCAAAGTTTTGAATGTCGTCCGTATCGGTTTGGCGTGGCTTACATACTCTGAATTTGTTTTCCCGTGACGGGCACGTGGAGACAATTGCCTTTAAGGTTACAATTGCTTTGCCGTTCTCGCCTGCGGGGACTGCTGGCAGCGACCTCAGGAAGAGCAAGGAAAAACTTGCAGAAGAAAACAGAGAAAAAGTAAGCAAAGATAAGTGAAGTGTGCAGAAAGACAGACGAAGAGTGAACTGTGACTGAAGACAGGATAGCTGAGACGAAGCGGGGAGAGTTTAAGGTGAATGAAGGAAGCGGTCTCAGAACAGAAATGGACACACACACACAAGACAGCAAGAAATGCCTAGAGTTCATAAAAGGAGACTTGAACACCATGCACCAACAAACCGATACCGTAAATACTGTAGACACACCACTCTCAACATATGCGTTTCCCCTGTGTCGTGCAGGTATTCTTCAGCGACAGGTGGAACAGATTTGCCAACGCACCTTGCCATCTTTGCGATTTGCATTTCAACTGTTTTGCTGCAACTTTTGGCTTGGCTTCTTTATATCTTGAAACTTGTCGTCTTATTCCTTGCTCGCGGGAAAGTGTATTCATCAAACTTGCGCTCCAAGGCACTCGAGATTTGGGAAGCAAACTTCCAAGCCCTACGGAAGTCGACGCGAGTGCCAGTGCGAATGTACCAGGTTTGGCCGATGCCCCAAGTAGAAGTCCCACAGAATTGGTCGAGTCAATAAGTTTGGAGGAAGGAAGTCACTTAACCCAAACGGTTTCCACTCTGCCAGACAAGCAGTTGCCAGTGGAAATTCTTGATGAATATCTTTTCCAAAGTGAGGACCAGGAAGTTGAAGAATATTTTTAGCGCACCGTCTTCCAGATGGAATCACGGTCAGATCCAATCCTGAAGCTTTCTAGCTGGAGCACGAAAGTGAGGTTAAAAGTCTGCGAAACAAATCCGACTAAGGTAACAGGCGGTTCTTTCTTTTTTTCGGTTCGACTTTAGATGGAAACAATTGTCAGGTTTAACATGCTCCAGATAGGCCAGCTTAAAGGTAAGTTGTGGCCAGCAATTACGCGTGGTTCGCGTCTGGTGCTGTTGCTACGACTCCCTGCATCTGCACGGGTCTAACAGACTTCACGAAGTTAAAAGTTAAAGGTTATCAAGTGTGAGATAAGAAACGAAAGTCTCTGAAGTCTTCAATTTGTCGCAGGTTTTTAGCTTGAAGTCCCCACATCTTCAAGCATCAGGAGGCAGTTCTTTAACGCCAAAGGGGCCCAAAGCAATGTATGCTCTTTGTGAACAACGTGTAATTCTGATGATTTTGTTCAAACTCACAAGCAGGTCCCTTGGCAAGCACGGTGCAGAATTTGCGGCGTCAAGAATGCAAAGCACAATTGAATTAGCCGCTGGTCATTGCTGCCAATCCTGTAATCTAATTGCTTTTGCCTTCAGCCAGTTTTTGGAGATAAGACTCCCGAGGCACTCGAAGGCAGACGAACTCAATGAAATACCTTTGGTAGAATTCCTAAATCATGTGCAGAAATTTCAAGTAGCCGCGAATATAGTATGTTGGAACATGTTGGAAATAGCATGAAATGACAATCTTAATTCCTTATGATTTAATCTTATCTAAAACAAACTTGCACCTATACATTTGGAATATGTTTCCCGCATGGAATTTTCGTTTGCGCTTTAAGCTTGAGTATGCCAGGAATCTTGGCCGATCCTTGTTTGAATATGTTTCAATGCTTTAATGTCATCCACAATATATTGCGTGTTCTGATTTGAATAATGTTAGCAATCGATGTAGATGAATAAAATGACAATCACTTGTAAGAGTATTGAAATACGACCTCAGACATTTTTTTGAATAAGTTGACATGGACTTTGATTATTGAAACATAGATACACTAAAATCTAACGATAGATTAATTTCTTACTTTTTCATATTTATTTATGTTTTTAATTTTATTTTGAATATTGTGATGTTGATACTTTATCAATTTATTGTATCAGAGATTTTTTTAAAAGACTCTGAAATAAAAATGACTCTCATTCTCTTGGGGGTGAGGGGTTGGCTATTAAATATGAGCAAGATAGGCGCCGGCAAAAGTTGGCATTTGTTTTGGGGTTGAGTTTGTTGGATCTGATTTTGGTATTATCACAAATTTGGCGGAAGTTGGCATCTTTGGTGGCAGCGGTGGCAGCCTGGCACAAGGTGTCAAAAGAATGCATGAGAACAACAACTCAAAAGCAAAGCGCTCAAGACTCAAGACACTAAAGTTCACCAGGCTCAATTCCACGGAACACATTCCAGCCAACTCAAGAACATTCTCACATCAGCAGAGAATCGAAGACATCAGGACTGCTGTGGTCATATCTGTCAAATTGAAAGTACCGTCGCCACAGCAGTCTCCGATGCCACAGGCCGCCACTTGCCACAGATGCCAAACAGCCCCCAGAAACGTCCCGTGAAAATTGATGTCCGGTGTAAGTCAAATAGTTCTTAGCTTCATTGTTCCCGTGACATAGCAACCATCAGTCTATGGAATGCTGCATTGATTCAAAGCCAGAAGGAAAGAAGCAATTGTGAATGCTTTTAATTTGCCGTGCTGACCCCCCCTCCCCACATAAGAAAATTTGAAAAATAAAGGATCCCGCCTCCAAACCATTTTTCAGAGTCAAAAACATTTCAGAGTCACTTTAAAAAAATATCTGATTGTAATATTTGTTTTACATGTTGATTTGATATTATACTTGCATTTCGCAAGATGAACACTATGATAAACAAAGGAAACAATGTATAACTGTATCATTATTTTTATGATCTAGATCTACAAGAGATGATACTATTTCAACAATCAGGTTTTATAATTGTAAGTTTTTCTTTCGAATTGCATATTATTACCAACTAATTGCAAAATATTGCTTGTAACTTCAGAATTATGTAGGAAAAATAGTTCAACATATTCAAGTACAGTTCTTGAAATTGAGTAGGTCATAAACAACATAATCTCAAAATGAAGTTTTATCATCAACTGATTGAATAAAGATTCGAAAAGTACAAATATATATTAAACATATTTGGATAATTAAATACATGATAAACTCATAAAGTAATAAACTAATGAAACAATACATCAAACAGCCTTTTAGGTGTTTGTGGAGTTACCAGGTTGAATTTGCACTAAGTTGGAGCGGGTATACTGAAAGTGATGATTGCACTTTCTTACCTGTCTCTACTTTTTTGTTTTGTTTGATATTTCTCTCGCTTGCTGTGATGGACACTTTTGCGAAGTGTTGGTTCGGTTTGAAATCACCGCCTGAGTCCACACTGGCGAGACGAATAAAGACGCGTGCTGGGTGCGCCATTATGACATGCCTTGCAGTCACGATCTCTAATTCATCGATTGACAGGTTGTCTTGTGTTTGGTATCACGGATTGCTTTCTCCCGCATCTAACAGTGCTGATTCTCATTATCATCACACTCAACTCGTTTTATTGAAGAACATTCATAGTTTTAGTCAATCATTGAATCCCAAAAAACGTAAAAATTCATTCAATCTGTTGTGCATGCAGTCGTGCTTGTTTGTGTTTTTTTCCATTTTCTGACTTTGGTTCCCTATCAAGTTTCATTGTCAAGACTCGTCCAGGATGTTCTACACTTTGCCACATGCCAAAAAAGATAAACAAACGATACAATCAGGCAAACTGCATTCATACCCATAGAGTAGTCCTTCTCACCATTTTATTTTCATTTATTCTACCTAGTTCAAAACATGTTATTGAGCAGGAGTGACCGCAAGGTCTTGTGATATCGAAAAAGACGGGGCCTGGTGACATCACTGATACCGTGGCACGTGGTCAGAAGCTAATGGATTTTCACTTGACCAGAAAAGACATCAAAAACACAGGTCGTACTATCACCACCAGTAAGCCTTCAGCGCATGTTGCGATGTCGAGTTGTTACTTGGGCTCATGGAGGCGATTCCATCCTTTTGGAGAGTTCATATCACCACATGGCCAAATGACTGGAGTTAGCTGTCAGGGTTTTCGATGGTTTGTGTCGAATTTTTCGGTCAATCCCTGTCATGCGACAGTCAGCTCTGAAACAATGAGTCAGCTCCTTGAGCTCCAGGAGCTTGCAGAATTGAGCTGGGTTTTCTTTTCCAGGATTTTACAGTACTTCATTCATAATATAATATATAAAAATGGATTTTCCAAGGGTTTTTTTCGAAGGTTTCTTGCGAGAAACAAAATTGACAATTTGAGACTGCTGCGGTAGGCAAAGGACCTCGAGCTTCTCGAAGAATTGACGACGCAATCTGCGCAAGTCTTGGGTTTGAAACCATCCCGAGGCGCCTGGGTTTGTCGTTTGTCACAGCGAAGATTGCGAAAGTTGGTTGCGAAATGATACCGTATGGTCTGATACAGATATCTTATATAACTCATTTTCGCTTACCAATTCCATGTCGTGTTTTGAGTTGAGTAGTGATCTCGCGTATGATCGACATATACCCATTCAAAATACTTCGTATCTCCAGTAGAGACATCAGAGTCTGAAACATGGGTGAGTTGATGGGGCCGATGGGGTTCACCATTCTGTTGGACATTTCTGTTGGATTTTTGCTTCACCATTTCTCCGGAGACGAGATTTTTGAGGATTTTTATCAACCAAATCAACTCTGGGATTTTGCACAGGGCGAGACTCGCGATATGCAGCTTGGTGCAAATGGGTTTCAAGGTTCCAAAATTGGTGCAGTCCTGTCCTTTTTGGTTTCAGCTACTTGAGTTTGCGAAAATCGGAGAAAAGGGCTTGGAACACAATTCAAAAATATTTGATTGTTCTCAGACAACTCTTATCTGAAGAGGTTTGCTTCCAAAACTTTTCGTTTCTAGAATTCACCTCAGTCTGCGTTATCATCTATGTGGTGAGGGTTATAACACATCCCCGTTATGTAACTATCCATGAGGAAGGATAGATGGGTCACCCTTTGATGTGGTGTTTCCGGCCGGATGCTGCCTCCGTCCTTTTGTTCCAAGGTGGGAGTGTGTCGGCACAAGGCGACCGGCAAATGGCAACGCCGTGGCGAAAAGCAGATCTTCGACCCTTGGCGCAATGTCAGCAAGTCGTAGAATCATAGCTACAATTTATGATTCATGGACAAACAGATTGATGTGGCAGACATATTCGCACTTGTGGCACATTTCGGTTTTCCTGTTTATGGTCCAAATTTCCGAATCTGCCAGGACATGGAGATACAGGTGCCGGATTATGGAGAAAGAGTCACACCAGGATTAATTTCTGACGATATGAATTTGAAAACTGCAGTGCTTGAGCTTCAACAAATATTTCAGATCAGATTTCGGTCCTACCGGTATCATGCATCGCAAAGATAAGCTGTTAACTTTTGAGCTATGAGCCAAGACATGTTCATTGTATTTCCTTGTCACATCTTGGTCCAATCTATTTTGTAACCCGAAACTGCCCAAAGCAATCTACATTTTGCCAGGCAGCCTTGGCGTTTCGGCAAAAGCAATTGAAAGATGCAGGCCAAAGCAAGGCGGTGGCCAAGGGGTGGGCTGGTTGTGGCTTTGCATGCAGGATACAACGTCTTTAGATGGAGTACAAACCTAGTGCTCATCCTCGAGGTGATAGAGCTCAGGCTTTCTATGAGATCAGGGTGAAAACATGTCAAAACATCTTATGTGAATCCATCTCCTTGGTAGGTTCTGTAATCGTTACTCTTGGAGGGAAACCCGTTGCTTCGCCAGGAGGCGGAAGAGTTGCAGCAGGTTAGGGTTGAAACGTGGCAGAGAAGGTTTCAATTTGCGAGGGCAAAACGATCAAAGAAGTTGGAAAATGAAGTGTTGGACATGCGGCGGCATTTTATACCCCCAAATCTAATGATGATTTACCACCCCACCCACCCCCCCAAAAAAAATAGAAATCCGCAGCCGTTATTTTTTTTTTAGTAGTTTCATTTGATGGTTTCCATGGCATTTTTTCAGATGTGCCCTTCGTTCCTTGGGATTCCAGGTCCAAGAGGCGATCAAAGCAGTCGCAGCAGATCTGCTGGAAATTCTTTGTTGGAGTTGTCAAACACGTGGCGCAACGTGCCAATGCAAGGTGCCATACCTTATGACAGGAGGTCTGGCTTGTGGTAGATAGTAGAAAGAATGAGAGAGATATCTTTCATTATCACGACTCCATCGATATTTTGTGATTTTTGGTGAGGTGTGTAGTGACAATGGTGGGTCTTTATTTCAGGATATCTGTTGGAAGAGGTTTTTGTGTGGGTTTTTGGACTCGTTTTCTTCAGGAGAAAGCCTTGCGCGAAGTTGAAGCTGCCAAAAGTG
Organism: Breviolum minutum Mf 1.05b.01; assembly: GCA_000507305.1. Classification (NCBI taxonomy): domain Eukaryota; class Dinophyceae; order Suessiales; family Symbiodiniaceae; genus Breviolum; species Breviolum minutum. Next base: position 38,415 of record DF240136.1, read on the forward strand.
CGCTTGAGGTGAGATTCGGTGGGATCTGATGGGATCCTGGCAGATCAACTGATGCTTGATCCGGGTTGATATCCAACATTGATAGTTGGGAGTCATTGGTGGCCATGATTTGACATTACTTGCAAATGAGGATCAGTTGATAGCTTCTTCCAGTGGGCTTTAGATATTTTTGTATGGTATTTTCTTTGATTATCTTGATTCTTGATGATACACGGAAACAGAATGAAACAGAATGCAGTCGTTTGAAAAAATCTTCCCCTTGTGCCCTTGTATCCTTGCCCACTCCCACCATATTTCATCCTTTTTAGAGCCTTCTAAAATCTTCTAAAGTAGTTCCACATGATCGTGGCAGTGACAAAGGATGGGAGGAATCTTGCTCTTGTCCATCTGTTCCCGTGATCTCAGATATGATTGACGTGTACGTTTACATCTATTTCCCACATCTTCAAAGAACTGTCCTCCCATTCTTTCAGGCCATTCGCGCAGCACATGTTGCCCAAGAGCTGGACGTGGAAGTGGTAGCCGAAGCGGCCGGCCTGCAGCCACCCCGTGCCCAGACTGCGTGAAGGTTCTGGACTGACGATTTGGGCCCCGCAACCCTTGACATCTCTAAACTCTAAACATTGGCTTTTCGAATATTTACCGTAAAAAACACATAAAGCAGCCCATTGATGTTCCTTTCTTTACGTCAAACATTGCTGTTCCCGGATTGGTTTCCTTTGTAAATGTCAAGGAAGGGGCCGTAAATTGCAATGATTTCCATAGTGTTAACGGCGGTACCTTGAAGATTCTCAAGCAACAAGGCTTAGTCTTTTGCGTGCTTTGTATTTCTGATGTGATTTCTGGTTGGAAAAGTTCTGATTGTATCGAGCAGCAAAGCGCTGCAACCCTCTAAAACACTCCAAGTGAAAATGAGTTCAGTCTTTTCTTTTTGAACAGTTAGTCACGATACTTGCAAACAAGAAAGGTATGAAAGATAAACTGTTGCAAAAATCTTTCGATCAAAGGTAGTATTTGTGCAGGTTGCAAGAGGCGGATTTGCCGTGGAAGTGAGGTTTAGTCGTGTCTTTTTTTTGGGTCAACGCTTCCGATATCCCGAGGTGCCAAGACAATCGATGAGTACTATGGGAGCCATGGCATGGGGTTTGCCATAAGACCAAGTTGCCGGAAGATGCTCTAAATAGGCAGATGTACGGTACAGTACGGTACAGTCATTTGGCACTTGTGGATTTGCATGTGTCTATACAGGCATGCGAATGCAGATCTGGCCGATCTGGCCAGGTACACTTGTGCATTGACTGATTGATTGTTTTGGATTTTGTGAAGAACCTTGTTTGCGAGATGATTTTGGCTATACCTGGTACTTCAATGCTTCTTCACGGAATGTACTTCTTTTCTACAAGGGGCTTTTCTTGCAGATATGCAAGGTCCTTAATAACCAGATGTTACCATGCAGTAACACAGTAACAAAATGACTTTCCATTTTGTGGTAACCTGGAACCGGCGGAACCCGGTGGAACTCACTGTAACTGGGCTTTTGTTGAGTTCCGAGGATCCAAGAGGTGCGGAAGCGCCACCAGCTGGACCGGCGACGCGCCAAGGAGCTGCGCCGCAGACTGCGACGGGAGCAGCTGGAGGGAACCCTGCCACTCGACTGGATTTGTGGAAGGAACCTGGTGAACTGGGCTTCCAGCTCCAGCTATGATGTTTCGCGTGAGATCTATTTCATCACTTTGGGATCCCACATAAGTGCAAGTCAACCTTTGGTGCTCCAAAACTGACATCATAGGATGTGGTGAAACTGTGGAGATAGCTTCACATATGTTTGCTCTGCACAGCGTTGTGATGGCAGGCATTGAAGCCAGGTTCTGACAACATCTTAAGGCAACCTAAACCTCTTGGGAAATTGCGTGTGAAATAGTCCTGACTGATTCTCTTGAAATCACGGAGAGATGGGCACTCTAAACCTTGTCGTCTTCATCCTTTAAAACACGAATTGCCATGAATCATAAAAAAGTCTTTCCCGTCAGAAGCTGCCATTTTATTCTAGTTACTATAATATACCATGAATTGATGAATTGACGTTTGTTTTTGTGCAAAGGTCTCAAGACAGAAAGGGTCTCACTATGTTGTCGAGACTGATGTTGACCGGTTGTTTTGATAAGATCCCAAGCAGAGGCAATGGAGCGAAAATCATCATCATCACCATCACCGTCGCGACTATCATTTATCCCCATTCTTATCCATGCTTATCATCATTATCATATATTGGAATTAGAATTCTTATCATTGTTATCATCATCACTATGGTCATCCAAAGTATGATGAGCAAAGCAGCAATTTCTGGCCGTCGTTCCTTTTTTGCACCCCAGGCATGGTAAGTTAGGTGCGACCCGGGAAAAGCGAGTGAGAGTCTAGAAGCGTTGCCGCCCATGTCCATGACTTTCAACATAGCCTGCGCCCAGGGGGGGATCATGTCAGAGTGAATGAGCCAAGGCTTCAATGAAGTGAAGGTTTGAAGATTTTTGAACATGAAGCTGAAGTTCTATGAGTACTAAAGTGATACTTGACGATACTTGTGGCGTTAACAAAATTTCTTCATTCCTTGGAGTTGCTGAGCTTCCCGTTGTGGAAGTTCAGCCTTCTGTTGTGGGTAGCATGTCAACAGTGCAACCGCGAGCAAGATGTCCAAATCAATTCAGGAATGGAACAAATCCAGCTTCAAAGCTCTGATAAAAGAAACCCATCTTCAAGGATACATAACTATATATGAATATATTTAGATATATATATATATAATATATATATATATATATATACAATTGCACACAATTGTAAATCTGCCCTATGCTTAGTGACTTAGTGGCCTGGGTGTGTTCATCAACTTCATCCAAGTAGAATTCTTCTACGGTTTGAACCAGTCGTGTCACCCCGACCGGGTTGCAGCGCAGGTCAAGGGGAAGAGGCTGAGGAGCAAGTGGATGAGCAAGGCGCGCACCGAGAAAATCACATCGCCCTGGTTTGAGTTGAACGACAGTAAGTAACCATATGTAACCATAATCTTTTTGTTGAGAGACGTCAGAAGTTAAGTTGGGCATTTCTATGGGTCTATAAGCTTTTCGAATTTCACGGCATGCATGTGTGTGGCGTCCGCGTCGTATAGCCATCCCCGCTCCCTGAGCTCATGGAGTTTCGATCATAAAATATCAGCTGTTAAAAACAAATCAGACCTTGATGTGACAGATGTGACATAATAAAAGAGACCGCTTTCAAATCCCCCTGAGAGGTCAGTTTGCCACTTTACGTCGCCACTTCCTCCAATCCTACGTGCGGCGCAAGAAGAAAAAACGAAAACGTTTGGAACCTGAACAGCGCCTTGTGCTGCTACAACGCTTTGGTGCCTGGGCGGCCTGATATGTGCGATGAATGCCATGACGATACATCAAGATTAACATGAGACAAACATGAACTTCTTCGCGGAACATGTCTGACCTCACATGCCCGATATAAATCAGTCTCCGGTTTAACGCCGTGGGGGTCCAAGGAGCCGGACTGCGCGTCATCGGTTTTCATGATGCGGTCAAACGACTTCAGCAGCTGCAGGACCAGAAAGCCGTTGGAAACCCAATGAAAGACGAGGGTGTCAACCTGACCTTGACTGTTTCGCATGGTTTTGGTGATTTTGCAGTTCCATTCCAGAGTAAATTTAGAGCTTTCATATTTCTTCATACTTTTTTGAAAGATGGTTGGCTTTGGAGTGGGTTCTGCAGTAGAGGGTTCTGTAGAAGATGGTCAGGACAAGATGTCGTTCTTCATTTTGTCATTGGCAGTGAGAACACAGGGTTCCGATTGAAGCCTAGAGTCTGTAGGACAACACAGCGCATATCAGTGCACATAAAAAATACTGAAACTTATTTCATGCAACAAACATGTTGCATCGTTGCATGGTTGCATGAGCATATTCATGTCCATCGACTTTTTTGCATGCTCGCAGTTTGTTTCGGAAGTACAGACATGTGTACATAGCAAGCACTGCTTGTACCACCTAAGGCGCGACAACGTTTGCAGGAGGCTGCCGAGATGGCTCCTTGGACACGCGTGGGAGAGTTGTTCCCATGACGGGGACCTTCTCAATAGGATCGATGAAGCCAATCTTTTGGTTCACAAGTTGCAGGCCTTGGTTGATTTTGATACACACTGTCGGTGTGGCTGAAAAAAATGCACCCAACACAATTCTGGTGGGACTGCTAGGGTCCAAACAGTTGGAGAAGCTGATAAGCTACAGACTATCATTTGCATGCTTATGACGCTACTAACTGCAGCAAAAGATGGCATACTCGTAAAACTGGAATTAACTGGAATCACCCGCTGCATGAGCTTGTTTGTGGCATCAACTTTTCATTTCAGCAATGCTGAGGGCGAGATGGTTCCAATGACACCCCAAGGGCGTCCTGATCCTCAGGGAAAGTGGTTTTGTCAGTGTGAAATTATCACCAATCCTTAAAGCACCTGATTTTCAGACAACCGCAATGTAATTTTGGTAGATGATGTGTTTTCCAAAAATTGATCTTGGTTGAGGGTGATTGCAACTCGATGTGGATCAATTGCAACACATGGTATCAGTGGGTTGAGGTCATCCGGACATCTCTGTTGATCTAGATGTAGAGGCGGGGGCTTGACACGGATTGACACGTCTCCCAAATTTGGCCCACCACGTTGGTCTCATTGAAGTCTGGCAACTTGGAAACATTTACCAACGTCAGATGAAGCTATGATGAGTCAGTTTGCCTTCTTTTGTGTTTGCACACGCTTGCACCTAAGACATGACATGATATGATTGGGTGAGTAGTATCTAAGTCACCAACAGGATGTTGGAACATGTCTTTCAATTTGGATGGCCATCATGCTACCGCGATCGACATGTTCCCTTTGTGCTCATCTGTTTCAAGACCACTTGGGAACGGTTCTTTTACCTGCTTAATGATTTGCATCGACATGCCAGCAACACTTTCAAGGAGCCACGAATCAAAAGACACAAAAGACTAAGGTGGGAAAGTGAGGGCTGGATGGGTGTGCTTGATTTTGCAGGTAGTTTAAGTTCCAGACTGGCTAGAGAGTTGCAGGTAGCCATACGTTTCGTTTTAGGGTTAACTATGAGGAACAGGAAAGTGTCAAAGCACGCCTTTTGTCACGGCAAACAGGGTCACATGCCATGGTAAGCTCAAGGGACACTGGATTTGGCTGTGTTGGATGCTTTGCGTTTGTAAAACCAGGCCAAAATGCCAGATATTCATATTAATTCCAAAACATTATCCAAGTTCAAAGTGGAAAATCGTTTTCAGCATTGTCGCACACGGATGGCTGGTGCTAGTCGTTTCAGCATGGAAGTGACCAGGACGCCTACGGACATTTTGCTGAGACGCCTAGTAGAGAAGCGAAGGAAGGAGGCCCATGTCGAAAAAATGATCACATGTCAAATCGAGCTAAAGAATTGGGCAAAAATCATCTGAGTCTACAGAGCAACATTACTCATGATTCGCATTTGTGTATAGGTCTTGGAGCAAAAAGGTGCGCAAAAGATCTAACAGTTTAACAGCTGTGTTTGGGCTGCGGATGGTTTAAGCCGCTTCTGTTGCATCTCCAAAATGAGAGTCCACAAGAAACTGTTCCAGGCCGAAGAAGCGCGGGAAGCCGCTGGAGACGAGGACTGCATCCTAGCCCTTTTACCGCTGTAGGTTGCCAACATCGTAGGCCTTTTACCGCTGTAGGTTGCCAACCTACAGCGTCAAATAGCTGCACCCTAGGCCTTCTACCGCTGTAGGTTGCCAACATCGTAGGCCTTTTACCGCTGTAGGTTGCCAACCTACAGCGTCAAATAGCTGCACCCTAGGCCTTCTACCGCTGTAGGTTGCCAACATCGTAGGCCTTTTACCG
>DF240136.1:44874-73383 GCA_000507305.1 Breviolum minutum Mf 1.05b.01
AGACTGGGATCCTGGGCAATCTTCACCCTTCAAGGCAGACTGGGACAGCGTGGGACAGTGTGAAATGGACTGGGACAATGCATACCCATTGGATCTTCATGGCATTGGCAAGCGATGCACGCGGTACCCTTTGATCCATTGCAAGCAGCAATGCCGAGAACCTCACAAGATGCCATGAGGGCAACAGTTTCAGTTCATGCGAATCCGTTGGAAAGTGTTACCGGACTCCCAGTGCAAGTATCGGGAGTGCCGGGAGTGTCTGACAGAGGTATGAGAGGCTGTGAGGTTTTAGGGGTTGGTTCACTATGTTCACTTATATGTTCATTCAAAAAATGAGGACCTGCAGGAGAGCATTGAAACATATCGGAACGCAAGAACGGCTGCATTTGATCATAACGGGTGAAGAAAAACTTCAGAGGCCCTTCGGCAAAACAGAAATCAGTGGCAACGCCCTGTGTAGATTGGTTTGTCGTTGTATCGGTTGGCTTCACTACCCGACTTTGAAGCCATTGCATTTGTCTACACAGGAATTAATTCAAACTCGTGGTTTGGCGGCGACACCGTGCAACTGCCAGCAACGTGTGGGGAAGCTCATGTTCTCATCGCCGAACATGTTAGACTTGCAAGATTCCCTAACATATGAAAAACTCGAGTCAGCTTTGACATGCGTTCACTGTTTGCTTTCTGAATTTGATTCAGGTATGGATGCTAAAGACACCGCAGACGCTGACAGACAATGGAGACAACTTTGATGCTTTTAAGTCTGTTCGATCCCGTAGAGCCAATCGAAACTTGGCAACTTGATCAACCTTCAGGCGCCTTTCAACCTGCCCAGACCTCCAGACCTGCTTGGATGATCCGGACCACTTGGACGAAGTGGTTTAGATGTGTTGGTGGTATTTGTTATTTAAGTGAAAAGGTCATGAGTTTTGCGAAGGTTGCGAAATCTGATGTGGCAGTGCAAACTCAATGTTCCAACTGTTTTGATTCTATCAAGAGCCGCTGGACGTGGAAGCACCCAGGACCTGGAAAACTACATACTTTGGTGCCACAGACGGGTCACGGAATTGTGGCAGACAGCCGGGTAAAACGAAAATGCCCTTGGCTGGTTGTAGGAGATTTTCCGCCAATAAATGACAATGTCGCGGAACAGGGTTTTTGTGCTCACGGGCGACAAATAGAGAACTGCAGACTTTGTGGAGGTCGTCATATTTGTCCTCGCAGTCGTCGCAGGTGTCAATGTTCAATTTGCAAGGTGCAAAGCTCTGGTCCACAGTCGGTGACGGCAGCAAAAACAGTATACAGCACTATGCCTTCGAGAGCTCGCAAGCAGCAACGCCAAGAACCTCAGAACATGTTGGAAAGTGTTCCCGGGCTCCCAGCGCAAGTATCGGGAGCGCTGAGGAGTGGCTGAAGGAGGTATGAGAGGCTGTGAAGTTTTTGGGGTCGGTTCACTATGTTCACTCAAAAAATAGGACCTGCAGGAGAGTATGGATGCTAAAGACACCGCAGGGGCTGACAGACAATGGAGACAACTTCGATCCTGCAAATTCAATGTTCTAATTGTTTTGTTTCTGTGAAGAGCCGCTGGAAGTGGAAGCACCCAGGGACTGGAAAACTACATATCTTGGTGCCACAGACGGGTCACGGGAGTTGTAGCAGACAACTGGGTAAAACGAAAATGCCCTTGGCTGGTTGTAGGAGATTTTCCGCCAATAAATGACAATGTTGCGGAACAGGATTTTTGTGCGCACGGGCGACAAATAATGAACTGCAGAATTTGTGGAGGGCGTCATATTTGTCTTCACGGCCGTCGCAGGTGTCAATGTTCAATTTGCAAGGTGCAAAGCTCTGGTCCACAGTCGGTGACGGCAGCCAAAAACGATACAGCACAATGGCTTCGAGATCTCGCAAGCAGCAACGCCGAGAACTTCGGAAGGTGCCATGAAGGCAACAGTTTCAGTTCTTGCAAATCTGTTGGAAAGTGTTACCGTGCTCCCAGTGCAAGTATCGGGAGTGACGGGAGTGTCTGACGGAGATATGAGAGGCTGTGAAGTTTTAGGGGTTGGTTCACTATGTTCACTCAAAAAATAGGAACTGCAGGAGAGCATTGGAACATATCGGAACGAGGAACGGCTACATTTGATCATAACGGGTGAAGAAAAACTTCAGAGGCCTTTCGGCGAAACGGAAATGAGTGGCAACGCCCTGTGTAGATTGGTTTGTCGTTGTATCGGTTGGCTTCACTGCCCGGCTTTGAAGCCATTGCATTTGTCTACACAGGAATTCATTGAAACTCGTGGTTTGGCGGCGAAACCGTGCAACTGCCAGCAACCTGTGAGGAAACTCATGTTCTCATCGCCGAACATGTTAGACTTGCAAGATGCCCTACCATATGAAAAACTCGAGTCAGCTTTGACATACGTTCGGCATTTGCTTTCTGCGTTTCATATAGGTATGGGTGCTAAAGATACCGCAGGCGCTGACAGACAATGGAGACGACTTCGATTCTTGAATCTGTTTGATCCTGTAGAGCCAAGCGAAACTTTGCAACTTGATCAACCTTCAGGCGCATTTCAACCTGCCCAGACCTGCTTGGATGATCCGGACCGCTTGGATCGATCGAAGTGGTTTAGATGTGTTGGTGGTATTTGTTATCTAAGTGAAAGGTCACGAGTTTTGCGAAGGTTACGAAATCTGATGTGGCAGTGCAAATATTAATTTCCAATTGTTTTGATTCTATCAAGAGCCGCTGGACGTGGAAGCACCCAGGACCTGGAAAACTACATACTTTGGTGCCACAGACGGGTCACGGGAGTTGTGGCAGACAACTGGGTAAAACGAAAATGCCCTTGGCTGGTTGTAGGGGATTTTCCGCCAATAAATGACAATGTCGCGGAACAGGGGCGACAAATAGAGAACTGCAGACTTTGTGGAGGTCGTCAATTTGTCTTCACGGTCGTCGAAGCTGTCAATGTCCAATTTGCAAGGTGAAAGGCTAGGCCCACAATTGGTGATGCCAGCAAAAAGAATACAGCGCTATGGCTTGGAGCGCAAGCAGCAACGCCGAGAACCTCAGAAGATGCCATGAAGACAACAGCTTCAGTTCATGCGAATCCGTTGGAAAGTGTTACCGGGCTCCCAGTGCAAGTATCGGGCGTGCCGGGAGTGTCTGAAGGGGGTATGAGAGGCCGAGCGAACCTGAAGCATCGTAAAAGCGTCGACGGCTAGGAGGTCCGAGCGAAACGAGTGGATGGATTTTGCAAAGCGGAATCGTTCTTTTGTTTGTTGCCGTGCTGCGGATCCAAGTCGTCGTTGTTGTTGCTGTTTTTGTGTGGGTGTTGTTCGTTTTGTTGCTTTTCTTTGTTGTTAGCCGCAACAGGGGAGGACAATGGGGTGAACGACGACAATGAGTACCACCACCAACAACGTAGGAACAATTTATGCTGTAATGTTAATAGGGGGTGGGGCAGGACGGACCAAAAATGCGGGTGGCGACCCGAGCGAAAACATCATCTAGTAGCGTCGACGTAGCTTAAGCGCAGTAATGCTGTCAAACTGTGGTTCAGACCAGAACAGATATGTCTTGCCAGTGAAAATTTTTTCTTACCGCACAAGGAGGTGCCTACTGCAACTGCTGCCCGTGAGATGTGTAAATTTGGCTCCGTACATGTGCATGCCCGTGATTTTTCAAAATTTCGTTCATGAAGGCCCCAAGCCAGTAAGCAATTGTTGCCCGTAAATCCTGTACAATTTGATTCGGTACAGGTCCACAGCCAGCCCTGGGCTGACTACTGCAACGGTTACCGTGAGATCTGTCAAGTTTCGTTCCTTACAAGTTCAAAGACAGCAGGGAGATTAGTAAACAACAGCTGCCCGCTCTGTCGTCGGCGGATTGGCCTGCCGCTAAAAAATCTCGAGTTCCCAGACTGCAGTTGTGGCCCTGTCACCTTCGGACTGGGCCTGCCGCCAAAAAATCTCGAGTTGCCAGACTGCAGCTATAGCCCTGTCACCTTCACACTGGGCCTGCCATCAAAAAATCTCGAGTTCCCAGATGCAGCCGCAGCCCCGCCACCGTCAGAGGCGGCCTGCCACCCAAAAAGTTCGATGGAGTTCGAGCGAGATTTAGTCCTTCTGGGAATGACTGCGGGCCCTTCACGCCGATTCAAGACCTGTCATGCAAGTACTCTGCAACCTTTGCTCACTAATTCGGCCAAACTGTGCCGGAATGACAAGCGGGGACTGCAGCTGAAAGATTGCAAGGCTGTGGTTCTGGTGGTGTTGTGCTTGGGAGGTTGAGCAAAGAAGACCAGATCAAATAATTCCAAGGATAGACGATGCAGCTTGAGGCTTTTGATGTTGGAACTGACCGAAAGAGGCGAATAATATGTGGATGTCAGAACTGACCGGAGGAGGTGCGTATTTGGAGCCAGAACTGACCGAAGAAGGCGAGTATTTGGAGTCAGAACTGACCGAAGAAGGTGGGTATTTGGATGTCAGAACTGACCGAGGTGGGCGGGTTTTTGGATTCAGAACTGACCAAAGAAGGTGTGTATTTGGAGTAAGAACTGACCGAAGAAGACGAGTATTTGGAATCAGAACTGACCGAAGGAGGCACAAGTATTTGGATTCAGAACTGACCGAAGAAGGCGAGTATTTGGGTGTCAGAACTGTCTGAGGTGCATCCTAGCCTTTTGATTGGTGTAGGTTGCCAACCTACAGCTTCAAGTAGCTGCGTCCTAGCCTTTTCATTGCTGTAGATTGCCAACCTACAGCCTCAAGTAGCTGCATCCTAGCCTTTTAATTGCTGTAGGTAGGTAAGTAGCTGCATCCTAGCCTTTTGATTGCTGTAGGGTGCCAACCTACAGCCTCAAGTAGCCGCGTCCTAGCCTTTTGAGCGCTGTAGGTTGCCCGCCTACAGCCTCAAGTAGCTGCATCCTAGCCTTTTGGTTGCTGTAGGTTGCCGACCTACAGCCTCAAGTAGCTGCATCCTAGCCTTTGATTGCAGGTTGCCAACCTACAGCCCCAAGTAGCTGCATCCTAGCCTTTTGATTGTTGATCGTTGTAGTTTGCCAACCTACAGCCTCAAGTAGCTGCGTCCTAGCCCTTTGATTGGTGTAGGTTGCCAACCTACAGCCTCAAGTAGCTGTGTCCTAGCGCTTTGATTGGTGTAGGTTGCCAACCTACAGCCTCAAGTAGCTGCGTCCTAGCCCTTTGATTGGTGTAGGTTGCCAACCTACAGCCTCAAGTAGCTGCGTCCTAGCCCTTTCATTGGTGTAGGTTGCCAACCTACAGCCTCAAGTAGCGGCGTCCTAGCCTTTTGATTGTTGATTGTTGTAGTTTGCCAACTTTCAGCCTCAAGTAGCTGCGTCCTAGGCTTTGATTGGTGTAGGTTGCCAACCTACAGCCTCAAGTAGCTGCGTCCTAGCCCTTTGATTGGCCTAGGTTGCTAACCTACAGCCTCAGGTCGCTTCATCCTAGCCCTTTTACTGCTGTTGGTTGCCAACCTACAGCGTCAAATAGCTGCATCGTACCCGTTTGATTTCTGTTGGTTGCTTATCTAAAGCCAAACTGAACCTTCAGCCTCAAGTAGCGCGAAGCTTGTCCTTGCTAGCTACGACTAGGTTAACCTTGCAGGATCCCTAACTGCCAATATTCTTGCATATTTGGCCGTGATGTTTCCCTACTTTTGCTGTCTATTGTCTGACGTTTGACAGCGCTTCTTTTTTAGCAAAGTGCAATGGCGCAGGTGATGATTGTCTCAATGGAGTTGGATGCAGTCAAAGGTGGCTCAACAGCATTGTCCCCTCGGATTCAATGACAATTTGTTTTTTCCATTTGACAGGCGAACTGGCTCAGATGGCGCAGACTAAAGCGGCGAAACTGGAGTGGTTGTTGTTGCAACGTTTGGTTCCTGAGGTGCCTGGCATGCGGCCATGTTGATGGAGGAATGTTTGGTAAGCTTGAGAAGTGGCCTTGGAAAGAGTATACTAGTGCATTATTTGTAGAATTTGTGCCCAATAACCAGTCAGGTTAAAAAGTGAATTCTCTTCAATGTGTTGGGCAGGATGCCACCAAAAAATCTATTTCATTTACCCGACCTACTCTTCCAGCTTTGGATTTGGGACAGCTCAAATCAGGAGACCATCGACCTGGTGGCACATCCTTGGATTTTTTTGCAAACACTTATCCAAGTGATAGCAATCTTATAGGTACAATACCTAAACCAAGAGGATCATTTGCCATAGGATGACGTCTCATCATTACCAGCTGCAATTAGAGCAATTGGAGGAGCTGAAATATTTACTTAGCAAAGTTGGTATTTGATGCAGTTTTGACTCTGAATCCTTTGCCTGGAACGTTCAGCCTGTCCTCAACAACGTGAAGCTGGATGAAGAAGAGAGGAATGCACAATTAGAGGAGTGTCACGATGCAAAAGCGTCCATGTGCCTGGGAATTCGTGGAAGGATGCAATCAAGTACTTATTCCATGTTATTTCGATTCACGCATGCCCCCTTTTCGCGGCATCTTCATGCCTTTTCCGTTTTGAGAAGATAAAGATAATATAAAGACGACACACAAAATCAAGATCAAATTGCAAGGATGGCTTTCAAGTTGTTTCAAAGGGGATAATGCACTTCTACTTCTACTGCTCATGCTTCAATGTTTGAACAAAACTGAATGCCTGACACATGTGACATACACTTCTGGCAGACTTTTCCAAAGCATCTCTTGAGTGCATTTTTCGACGGGGACATGCTGCAAACCACAAAGGAGGAGAGGTTGCAAAAGGAATGGGAGCTCGAAGGTGGAGCAGAGGAAGAAGACTCTTGGCACTTGTGAACTTCAATTTCTCGACGTGGCAGTGCCATCAGCAATCCAATCATTGTCATTAGCGGCTTGAAATTTGAGGCATTAAAACTTTTGAAGCCCTCCCAATAATAATGATTTTGAGAACGAACAACACATCCTACATATAGTTGTGCACATATTTGGGTGTGTTTTGTTTGCGACAGTGGCTGGAATTATGTCATTGAAAGGCAATGCAAAACCAGTACTTCTTAGAGGATTCCATTGTGTTACAATCATAGTTGCATCATGTTGCATCTAAGGAACGTATTGCAAAAGAATGGTGCCTCGTCCACAAGATTTTCGGGAAAGTGGAGCTGGACTTAAAGATGACTCGCTGAGGCGTGGCATCATGCGGCAGCGCCACCAGACCTTCTTCGCACGCCGTGGTGCTGCGCGGTGGTTGCGTCTCTCTGGTCGGCGAGCAACTTGCTTGCAGGGCTTGGCCGGTTGCAACTAGGGACTGGGAAAAAGGGCATATTTAAATATTGATCATGCCTTTTTTTTCAAGGCTGCTTGATTTGTTGAATCAGAATTGTTCATAACAAATAGATCAAATAAAGACATGGAGTTTTTGATTTGAGCTTTCCCCTCAAGCTCCAAAAACATCGAACATATGAAACTGACCTCGGCTTTCTGGGAAAGATTCTGAAAAAATGGAACATCTCGAAACAAGAGGCATTTTTGGACTTCCTAAATATACAAATATCCCAAACATAGCATTTTACCTAGGAACATCGACATTTTTCACAATTGCTTCGGTGTCCCAAAACTTCAATCTACGTTTTGCAGATTTTTTGCAGTTCCCAAAATGCATGTATTGTAGCCAGGTTCCAGAGCGGGTTCAACAATGCAGCTACCCTACCCTCAATCTTGGATTGACTAAGAATGTGAGGGTGAAACCCACAAGTTGGTTGAATATCAAAAAATTGAAGAAACAACTAGATGGCATTTTTTTTGGGAAGAACATCTAGAATGAATATGAAGGAATTTACACAAAATTGATGTTGGATTCTGGATCTCCACCACCAACATGGCAGAACCAAGGAACGTCAGCTGCCCGCGGCCGACACGGCCCCTCCAACAATTCCAGCCGCCGCCCCGGCAGCCGAAGCGGAGCACGCGCCGGCTGAACCGACAGAAGACATGGCCATGATGGATCCTTACCTCTTCGTGTAACTTGGCTTGCAGATGTTTTGATCATCCGAGATCCACCGGCGCCTGTTTCAGGATTTTAGGATTTGCCACTAACAATTTCAGTTTTCGGAGTCTCAAGATGAGCTGCCTTTTTTGAGTTTGCTATTTTTGTGTCTATGGGCAAGGGTGAATTCCCTTTTGAGCGGTCATAGCCATGGTACGAACTTGAATGTATTGGTTGCCACAGAGCAAGGAACTCGGACATGCATTCAAAATAAGCGGCAACCTTTCCAGCGGATCCAACTATCACTTAACTGTTCTTGATGAGCTGCCCCCAGGGTTGGGGCAAGCAAAACGTACACCCAATTGTCAAAGTCGTGGGGCTTTTGCGATTTTGTGTCCATACCTACTATGGGGGGGAGCTTTTTGGTAAGTCGTTGCATTTGCAGCGTTTAGTTGCAGAACTGAAAGTGTTAAGACTAGTTCTGACAAACTGGTACTGGCAAGAATTGGTGGTTGACTTTGTTGGTGTACAGAATTGGGACCAAAACAATTGTGATGGGAAAATCAATGGTCTAGCGACAGAACCGCACCAGACTTGAGGTGAACAGCCAGGAATCAGGAGATGTTTTCACGAAGACTGCGCTTGGCGCAGTGTGTCGCGCCTGGTTTCGATTGAAGAAACAAAAAACGCCATGCAGCAGGGCAGGGTCCAAAATTCCCAACGTCGGCATTGCTCATCCTAAGACTCAGCTCCAATGATCCATGGTATATTTGCAATTTTGCACGACCGTATTGAGATACTAAGATGTATCTAATGCTTTAACTTCCTTATTATCAGAAACTTCTGGGAAGGGTATTTAAAGCATAAAAAAAACATAATTGATTTATATGAGTAGCCGACAAAATTATTGGATGAAACCTGCGTAACCGATAGGGGACACCCCAAAACCGATACCCCCTAATCCATGCTCAGATGAACAGAGGCCATCAGTTTCAGATAGGGGTGCCTTTCACACCGCTCATGCATGCTTGAACCTTGCTTTCGCATGTTTTTGAAGTAAATAGGCAGGACCCACCGATACCCCAACCGATGCCAACCGATACTCAGTTTGTATCATTTTGATCCCCCGTCAGACCATCCCAGTGTGGAACTGAGCAAGTTTAATTGACCAATACCAGCTGTGGTGAAAACGTGTGACAACCATTTCTTCATGTTGAACGAATTCTTACATACCAGACTGGTGAAGAAAAGGCTTTGACCACGGCTCAAAGTTCATGGTCCATGGCATTGGCATCTCTTTCAGGGTAGGCTGGGACAATCTGGGTATCCATGCATATCCATGCGAGCCATGGCATTGGATGTCCATGGCATTGACATCCCTGGTAGCCACTCGGGCCAATCCTTTTTCGTACTTCTAGTTGGAGTTCTTTTTGCATCCGTAAGTTGAAGGTAGGTAGACATATTTTTTTGGAAACGATCAAACAACTGAAAAGGAGGCAACAAAAACTAGGTGGTGGATTCAAATATTTTTAATGTTCACCCCTATTTGGGGCAGATTCCCACTATGTTTTTCAGATGGGATGAAGCCACCAACTAGAAAAAACATTTTTCTGCACGGAGGAAGGCCTATCAATATGCATCTGGGGACCCTCAAATCATGGGAATAAGAGTACCCCATGTATGCCACCCGAAGAAATATGGCCTCATTAAGCGATTATAAACCATGGGGTACTCTTGAATTCCCATGACTCAAGGAAGAGGTTGAGGGGTAGAATGCTCACATTTCCGCCCCTAAGATCTTGGATCTTCTGGGGGTGGAGAAGTCTGATGAAATAGTGAAACTAGATGGGTTTTATAACAAAGTTGGCCCGTACGATTTGAGAGTCACCAAGAAAGCCAGTTGCCTATCTTTTTGTTCAAAAGCAACTTTAC
Source organism: Breviolum minutum Mf 1.05b.01 (assembly GCA_000507305.1). Taxonomy (NCBI): domain Eukaryota; class Dinophyceae; order Suessiales; family Symbiodiniaceae; genus Breviolum; species Breviolum minutum. The sequence continues at coordinate 54,797 of DF240136.1, forward strand.
TCCTCCCCAACTCAGCAACATGTCTCTGGTCAAACTAACATGTTGTCAGTGATGTACGTTCTAATCGTTGTCATCACTACTGAGGAACATTGGTGCCACTATGGCATATTTTGCCTCTTGTGGCATCAAAAAATGGCGTGTATGCGGAGCCTTCCCATGGCGTCACGTGGGAGAAACTCAAGGCGTGAAAACTCTTAACCAACATTGCCCCCTGTGGAAGGTGTCTCTTGTGATTTCGGGCGTGGGCAACTTTTTGAGTTTCAAAGTGCCAGGCGAACGCGAAGAAGTTCAAAAAGGCTGGCTACAACTATTTTTTTCGTCGGAATCTGCGGTGACAATCTGGTAGATAAAGCCTGACGGCACTTTAGGCAGCAAAAAAGCACCATCTTCACATCAATGTTGCAAATTGCTTTCCATAAGTGAAGTTGAGCAGCACACAAATCCTACTAGCGATGCCTTTTTTATTTTTATTTTGCTCCTGAGTGCAAATTAGTTGTAAAATATATTGTTCTTTGACATGTTAAGATGATGGCAAGGTGGATTGAAATTGCTCCTGGAAAAGGACATTTGAGTTTTTTTTCTCAGGTCCAGGCTGCTCCAATCGTGGATGAGCCAGGCTGTCAGGGGATCGATCCGTTTCATCGAAAGGTTTAGAGCACGCCGTGAACCAGACATAATATTACCTCAAGATGGCGTTCTTTCACTTTTTAAATGGAAAGTCCAAGCTATCTTTTGTTCGTTGTGCGTGTGTTGATGTATTTGACCGACTGCATTCAATAGTGCTTTCTGAAACATGCCTCCAGATCCTTACAATTCAGTGGGCATGATGTTGAAATCAATCCAAACTCAGATCTAGCTGCAACAGGCAAATGAAATCGCCATGAAATCTCTATTGCGTCTATTTGATTTTTGTTTCATGGCCGAATTGCCTGTTAGGTGACGATGGCTGGGGTGATTTCGGGCTGGATGATGTTCAGAGGAGCATCCCGCAGCCGAAAGCTTGGAAAAACGGTGGTTTAGCAAAGGAACCTTAATTCAGATTTAGGACTTTTAGTAGTTTGCCCAGATATTTTTATTTAATATGGGAAGATATATGGGAAGTAGTTTCAACAAACGTGCTGCCACCATTGGGATGTTTGTTTCTTGCAGGAAAATGGTTCCATGCTTTTTCAGTTCAATCTGATCAGCCCATTCTTCGTTGTGCCGAATCTTTCAGAAGTATTCCGGGAAACCGTTGTTTGTCTTGCCGTCAAGGGTGCTTCTTCATTGACTCCGATTTTGCAGGACATTTTGATGCAAGAGTGACCATTGTTTGAGAGGATATTTTTTGGTTGCCGCAGTGTGTATAATTAATCTATTGAATATATTGCGTGTCTGTTTTCTTTTGTTTAAATCTTTTGGAGAAAAAAGATCGCAAAAAATGACCTCTCCAAGGGTTCCCAGCAAAAGCACCTGAAAATAGATTGTTGGAAGACCATCCGGCTTCCTTTTGATTCCGGATTTGGGGTTCGACCTATTTTCAGGGGCGAAATGGCTTTTAGTTTCAGGGCGGTAACGTAACCACCCTTTGACACGTCGAGGTCCAAAGAACGACTCGTAGCGATGATCGAAGAGGATATGGTCCGATGGACGCACTTGGATGTTTCAGGAAGTTAGTGCAAGGTTAGTGAGGGGGTTTTCACCCCAAAAGACCCCATTAATAAGTAGGTTATCTTCTATTTCCTAACCATGTACTAACTTCCTGGGGCATCCAAGCAGATGAGAGTTGTGGATTTACCTTCAAAGTCACAAGTTTTCCCTATTTTTTGAAGGGTTTTTCCATTGTTTTTTGAAATTTGCCGCCTGGAAGTCCTTAAAAACATGTTCACCCCAATGATCCAATTGGACTAATACTAATATTCTTAACATTTGAAACCACCAACTAGATTGTTTTAGTGCACCCCTATATACCCCTGAAGCTTAACATAGCCCCGGAGAATAGGTCTTCCCAAAAGGAAAGTAGTCTTTCAACCATCTTTTTTCAGGGGCTATGTTAAACTTCGGGAGTGTAGGGGTTTATTTCATCAACAATTCCAGAGGGACTCTTCGGCTTTACTGTAATGGTCGTTTCCTTGAGTTCCAGGCATTCGTTTGTCAAAAAAAATCTGTGTTTTCTTGGATTCAACATTTAACCACCCTCCCCCGGAAGTTTAGCATAGATTCCTAGACAATGTATAGCCACCAAACCCGCCGGTCGGTCACCCCAAGAGGATCCAAGAGGTAGTCTAGTGATTAAGGTGATGATGACAAGTGGAGCCTGATGCCATTGCGTCGTTTACTGAGGGGAAGCACTACAGAGAAATCATGAACGATGGTGGCATCGACAAAAACTCCTCCGCACTGAGCGCATTGAGAGACACACCTGCAGCACCGAGCGCAAAGCGCCAACATCAGCGGCCCGACAGCCACTGACACAACCGCGAGACCACTCAGGAATTTTCTGGTCAGCCCAAGCTAATTCATCACCAACCCACTGGGTATTCAGGATGGAGCATGGAGACATCTTGATATCGGAAGAGACATCAAAGGATGATAACTTAAAAGGGATCCAAACAGTGGTAGCTTAATGAACGTAGTGTTCGTAACATCCGAACGCTGGTTACAATCCAAACGTCCACGTTACATGGAAGTTACTCCAGATCAATTGTTGAAGATTGCCTCCATCCAATGCCTTCCTGCTCGAAGCTGCGGGGGGTCAGACGATCAATGTGGGGAAGACATGATTGTACCGCCATTGACTTCGATGCTTCATTCTGCAAAGATACCTTCAGAACGCTATGATGGAGCACCACTTCTGCCCAGTCAGCAAAGCTCAACAAGAGTCGAGTCAGTTACCCTTCAGTGCCGGGATTGTGCCCGATGGTGGAGAAGGTCCTGTAAACGCGGTTTGGAAGGAGATGATACAAGGCGAGATACTAAGCAGACGAGGGTTGAAAGTTAACCAGAGAAACATTGCGCAACAGATGTGATGGAGCAACGTGATGCAAAGCAGAGCAGAACTAGTTTGCAGTCGAGTCCAACATTTGCTGGTAACATTCGACTGACTGCAGACTATGGTGGAATAGATCTTTAGGTGGAGCCAGATGAGGATGGTGTTGAGATGCCGGGTGAAGAGTGTTTCCTTTATCTTGATGAAAATGAAGAGCCTGATCTTGCCTTTCAACAACAGATGGAGAATCATGGACCACCGCAGTTGTCAAATGATGAGATTGCTCAGTTGGATCAAGCCTCACTGGAGGAGCTGGTTCGGTTGAGCAATTTAGTTCCGAATGGTGATGAGATGATTCTTGATTCACGTTTGGTGTTTGATTGGCGTTTTCGGGAACAACAGTGGCGAACGCGAGCAAGGTGGGTTGCTCGTGAATTTCGAAGTGGAGATGCGTCGAATAAACAAACGTTTTCATCAATGTCTAGCAAATGGATTATCCATGTACTTTTGGTGCTGGCCTTAATACAACAGTTAAGTAGTATGTTGGTGACGGATGTTAAAGATGCATTTTTGACCGTGCCACAGCGTGATTTTGTCCTTGTAGGGATACCAGCATGGGCAAAGACAGATGAGATGGGTATGGCGACTGCGTGTATAAAAACAAGGTCAAATGTATGTACATCGCAATTCACGTAGATGGCCTGCTTGTGATTGGATCACAAGATGACTGCAACTGGTTCAAGTCTGGTTTCACTGCGAAATGTGGAAAGATGGGAATGTCAGTATCTGAAACGAACAAGTGTTTGCACTGAAGCTGGAAGTATAATAGTGGAACCTAACAAGAAATACATTCCCAAGCTTCTTGAACTATTGAAGATTGAGAATCGATGTGGAAAATTGCTACTTCACCATGCTCAGCTTGAAACATATTCAGCTGAGAGGATTCTTGATGCAGAGAAGTTGAACATTGCTAGAAGCAAAGTATTTCGAGAAGGTTTAGGAATTTGCCTGGATCGTCCTGATGTGCAGGAAAGTGTCAGGACGTTGGCAGGGTACATGGGATGCCCAACGAACAAGGAAATGCAAAAGTGCCTGAAAAACACAAACTACACAAAACCAACAAGTTGACCTACCGCACGAAATCTAATGTGACACAGGAAGAAATGCAGATCTTTGGCCCCTTTTGTTAAGCGTGGGAAGTGTCATCCTTGTGCACGGGTCATGCTAATCTTATCTGCTCATGTTTGGACACAACTGCATGCCACAACTGACTAGGTATTTACCTACCGGATGCTTAACACCCCATCCTTAAGTCACACAAACACCACAAGCGACATGGATAGCTGTCGAATCTTTCTTGTAGGTGTATCCGTACTTGCTCCAGTATAAGAGTAAATACCATTGTAAATACAACTGATATGGAAACTGTAGTGAGCATTATGGTCACCGGGAGTTGCTCGCATTCCCGGGCGCAGTATTGAACACTGTTAGAACTCGAAGGTGTTCACCACAACGTCCAACCTGTGCCACCGCCATGAGACACGCCACAAGGGATAACGATCTATTCGGCAAGGCCACACGTATACCGTATACGCTATTGAACTCGAATCAGGTTCAAATTCTGCTTATGCCTTCACTTCAAGAAAACTTCCTATCAAGATTGCAGGCGCAACTTTAACCTAATCAGGCAAGAAACGTCACACCAAAGATGTAATACATTTGGTGTCGGCCATCCCATCTTTCTCAACACTGTAAAGATTCAATGACCACATTGAATTGATTGTATATTGCAATGTACTGGCATCCACCAACAAACCTATCAGCGCTGGAAAACTGTAGCGAGCATAGACATCAATGTAACTGTAGCCAGCATGCAACTCTGTAGCTTCGAATCAATCCTGATCCAAATCATCACCTTCAAGAGCAACTGTCCACGAAGTGATTCACTCTCATCCAGTGTTCTGGTGAACCCAATTCACCAATATCTGAATACATGTACCTGGTACGTCGGTCTTCAGGTAACTCCGCTGTAAACCCATCGTCATCTGCTTCATCATCATCATCATCATCATCATCATCACCATCATCCTCCTTCTTGTTGTCAGCAATAGGACTGCTAACAGGAATGTCATCTTCTGCGTCTGGGTCTTCAGCTGGCAACTCCAACGCAGACGGATTGCAGCCATGTCATAGCCATGTTCTCGAACGTAGTCGCCATGGACATCGTAAAAAACCTTCCATGAGTTTGAACATTTCGTTGGGTATGTCTTGGAAACATGGCTTTCAATCGATCCATTGCTGCGACACGCCTCTCCATAGAAAACTCATCACTTGGGACCAATTCCAGAGCATGATGACGCGCGTCGTGCAACGCTCTAATCGAAACAAACTCACCGGCAACGCATCTAGGAATGACATCTCTCTCAAGCATGACTGCAAAGAACTCTCCAGTCATCGCAATGAACCTCAACCACTGATCACGATACCCAATATGGTGTAATCGTTGAGCAGGTGTGGCGACTTCATCTTCAGCAATAACAAGGTTTTCCATTGAACCATAACGATCGCTGTGAGCCAAAACTTTCGCTCTCAGCTCTTCATCGCTCGTCGAACTCTGTGAGTCGCTGTCATCTGAAGGCATCAATGCGCCTTGGTCATTTGGAGGTTCATCACTTCCACGCCCAGCATTCGAACGCGCCATATTCATCAAAACTCCAAATACGACCAAAGCAGAAATTGCTGAGATCCACCATATCCAGTCATCATTTGATGCACCACCCTCATAGTTGCCAAGAGGTTGTGAAGCTCCCATGGGTAACCCTGCAACAGCAACTAGAGCACGCGTCACTGAATCTTTGGTATCGGTGGCGTATCTTTCAAAACTTCACCATCATCTGTCATACCAATTACGCTCACGAGTATTTGTATTCAGATCACTCTAGGGCCAGTGGTTGTTGGAACCTTTTGCAACCTGATGTATGGTTTCCGCAACGCATAGGCTGGAGCCATATGTTTGAGTCGCCCCGACCCTCTGCGCTGCCATGCTGCTTTTGCACTTGAAGAATCTGTATACAAACTCAATGTCACTTCACCACTGTTTTTAGGTTTTCTATTCATTCACCAGACATCTCTAAAATGTGTGACGTTTGAATTGCATCTCCAGCTGCTGCCGTCCCTGCAAGTAGCTCAGCTTCACAGGATGAAAGAGCAATGCTTGCTTGTGTACGACGTGCGCTCAAAATCAGATTCCCACAACGAAAAACCATAAATGACGCCTTGCTTTTACGTGTAACATTGCATTCAGCCTATTTGACACATTGTAAACTTCCAACTCAAAATTTAGACCTTGATCTATTCAAGCTCTCGTTGTCAATTTGGCAGAATTGAGACAAGTGATCAATTAGAACATCTACTGGTCCGCACCTTTGTAACATCACTCCATAACCATGGTATTTTTGAGACAAGCTAGATGTTTTAGTAAGATAATTGGGCGACTCCGGCAAGCGTTGCCTTTCCTTCTTAACCGCATTTTACCCTGGAATCAGATTGTCTGGAGCAGGAAAAGGATGCTCTGAGGGTTGGGTACAGGGGTCCTTGTCTTGGTGTTTGAGCTGAGCAGAAGCTACTTGACGCCTCTGGTGGAGGGTGGATTCTTGCATGGCGAGGATTGGCGGACTTGGAATGTCTTTCCGGATGTTCCCTGCGCAGCGAACGTACGGAGTAGTACTTTGTAGTACAGAGAAGTACTGGAGTAGTACTTTGAGTAGCATTTTGTAGCACTTTGTAGTACAGAGTAGTACTGAGTGGAACCTTGAAGTACAGAGTAGTACTTTGTAGTACAGAGTAGTACTGGAGTAGTACTTTGTAGTACAGAGAAGTACTTGTGGGACAGGAGTGAAATTTTGCAGTACAGAGTAGAACTTTGTAGAACAGAGTAGTACAGAATAGTACTTTGTAGTGCAGAGTAGTGGTGAGTAGTTCTTTGTAGTACGGACTAGCACTTTGTAGTACTTTGTGTGGTTGTGTTTTTTGCATGTCTGGTTTTTATGTGTTTGCGTGTTTGCATTTGTGTTTTTTGTGTGGTTGTGTTTTGGCGCTTTTGTGTGTTGGAGTGTTTGTGTTCTTTGGTGTTTGCGCGTTTGTGTTTTCTGTTTGCGTTTTTCTGTGTTTGTGTTTGTGCTTTTTGTGTGATTGTTTTTGTGTGTTTGTGTGTTTGCGTTTTTGTGTTTGGGTTTCTGTTTTTCTGTGCTTATGTTTGCGTTTTTCTGTGCTTGTGTTTGTGTTTTTTCTGTGGTTGTGTTTTTGTGTGTTTGTGTATCCGTGTTTTTCTGTGTTTGCGGTTTGTGTTTTTGTGTTTGGGTTTTTTGTTTGTTGTAAAAACTGCCTGATAGAACTGTGTTTGCATGTTTGTGTTTTTCAGTGTTTGCATGTTTGCGTTTGCGCCTTTGTGTTTTTGTGTTCTTTGTTGTAAAAAACTGTCTGGTGTAAAAGGCGTTTCGTCTAAAAGGCCCCTTGTGTAAAAGGGCGCCTGGGGTAAAGGTTGTTTGTTGTAAAAGTTGCCTAGTGTCACAGGTGTCTAGCGTAGAAGTTGTCAAGGGCGCTTGGTGTTAAAATGTTTTGTTGTAAAAATTGCCTGGCGTAAAAGGTGTCTGGTGCAAAAGGTTTCTGGTGTAAAAGGTGTCTGGTCTAAAAGGTGCCTTGTGTAAAAGGGCGCCTGTTGTAAAAAGTTGCTTGTTGTAAAAGTTGCCTGGTGTCACAGGTGTTTAGTCTAGTGTAGAAGGTGTCAAGGGTGCCCTGTGTGAAAGTGCTTTGTTGTACAGGTTGCCTGGCGTAAAAGTTGTCTAGCGTAAAAGGTTTCTGGTGCAAAAGGCGTCTGGTCTAAAAGGTCCCTTGTGCAAAAGGACGCCTGGTGTAAAAGTTGTTTGGTGTAAAAGTTGCCTAGTGTCACAGGGGTCTAGCGTAGAAGTTGTCAAGGGTGCCTGGTGTGAAAACGTTTTTGTTGTAAAAAATTGTCTGGCGTAAAAGGTGTCTGGTGTAAAAGGTTTCTGGTGTAAAAGGTGTCTGGTGTAAAAGGTTTCTGGTGTAACAGGTGTCTGGTCTAAAAGGTGTCTTGTGCAAAAGGGTGCCTGGTGTAAAAGTTGTTTGTTGTACAAGCTGTTTGGTGTCACAGGTATCTAGTGTGGAAGTTGTCAAGGGTGCCTGCTGTAAAAGTATTTTGTTGTAAAAGTTGTCTGGTGTAAAAGGTGTAAAAGGTTTCTGGTGTAAAAGGTGTCTGGTCCAAAAGGTGTCTTGGGTAAAAGGGTGCCTGGTGTGAAAGTTGCCTAGTATCACAGGTGTCTAGTGTAGAAGTTGTCAAGGGTGCCTGGTGTGAAAGTGCTTTGTTGTAAAAGGTTTCTGGTGTGAAAGGTGTCTGGTCTAAAAGGCGTCTGGTCCAAAAGGTGTTTCGTGTAAAAGGGTGCCTGGGGTAAAAGTTGTTTGTTGTAAAAGTTGTCTGGTGTCACAGGCGTCTAGTGTAGAAGTTGTCAAGGGTGCCTGGTTTGAAAGTGTTTTGTTGTAAAAATTGTCTCCGTAAAAGGTGCCTGGTGTAAAAGGTTTCTGGTGTACAAGGTGTCTCGTGTAAAAGGGTGCCTTGTGTAAAAAAATCGGACCAAAGCTCGGGCCAAAATCAACAATTCCAGCAGCTTCTGCAGAGCTTGCCTGGAGAAGCCGTTGCCATCCGCCTTCTTGGCTTTGATGACAATAAGCCAATAAGCTTGATGGAATTTATTTCAGGGATAGTACTAAGAGCTTGGGCGGACCGGTGTGTTTGCAATAAATAATTCGAGGCAATATTTGTGAATATTTATCTGTAGATGCACACACTTATGTTTTCTAGTGTAGGTGTTTTTTCACAGGTTTCATTAGCAAATGCATGCGTTTGATCAGCGTATAAATCTAAGAATATCTACATACATACTTCAAAATAGAAATGCTATCTAGCAATCATTTCTCGCCATCCCAGCTCCAACCAATCGCACCCATGTTGTTGTGCACGTTGTCGTGCAAGGAGTTCATGGGCGTGATTTTTTCTGGACTGCCGTTGCCACCGCACCTTCCTTGGGCTCCGGGGGTGAACCCGACAGGCGACTTGTGGCCCTGTGTGCCAATGTATTGAAGTTTCCTTGGTTCACTTCAGTGTCAAAGATTGGATCATTGATTTGTTAAGGGATGCTGCAACGAAGTATTTATATCTCGGGCGCCAACAGTGCAATGGTCCCGTGTCCACTTTCAAAAGAGAACCCATTCAATTCACCCTGAGTGGCAGGGATTCAGCCTTCATGCCAAGCATCCTGGGCGGGGGAGGAAATTTAATTTTTATAGCTTACATGAAAGGAATGGAATGGCAGCCGCCAATGCCAGCCACTTTGGGAGTGGGCTATTTGGTTCTGGGGCGTTGTGTTCACTTGCCAAGCCCCAAAGAGACGCATTACGCCAGCGGTGGTAGCATCATGACATTGTTAGAAAAGCGCTCTCTTTCTAGGGTAGATTGGGACACAGTGGGACAATCTGGGTATCCATGCATACCCATGTGATTGAAGGTGTTAGATGTCAATCACATGTCACGGTAAATTGGGACACATTGGGACAATCCAGGTATCCATGGGTACATATATCAATGTGAGTGATGGCATCAATGGCATTGGCATCCTAGTAGCTGGATCAAAAATATTTTTGATACCATTGGCCGTGCCTGGTAAAATTTTACAACCACTACCTAATCATTGGCGTTTTCATACTATTGCCACCCGCAACCCGCAACAGGTGGCTGCTGGGGGTTCTTTCGCGAAGACCAGGTCTTTGGATATTGCATGGGTTCCAGGCGGGAGATTGACTAGGGGTCATTAGGCAAGAAAAACACATGGAAAAACATGACGGCACCATGAATATTTTTGGATTGCCGCAGGTGGTACGTTGAGTGGAAAAGTGGCCATGCGGTAGCGAAGACCGATGTGAGCGTAGATTGGTCGGTGCAGGAGTGCATTGGTCGCGGTGGATTGACTTTGGTTGGTAGTTGAGTGGACATGGCAGTGGTGCAGCGTGCCCGGGGTTGGGGGACAAATCTGACAGATTTAGTCCTTGCAAAAACTTGCACATTGCATTTTGACAACTATGGTTCGAGTATCTCGGGCAGCCACAGACTGGAAATCAAAATGTTGTTACTTTCCTTGATTTTCGCATTTTGGTTTTCATTGTTATGTTTGAATTATTTTTTTGTTATTTTTCCAGAATTCTTGGACTTTATATTTTCTTCCATGGATATTTGCATCGGCGGGGCGCAAATAGCAATTATTTGGTACCATAAACTTACTTTATTAGCTCCGCAAAAATTAAGGCATAAAACCGTACACAGAAAAAATACAAACTCATGAAATTACTGCTTTTAAGCGGTGATTTTTGGTTAGAACTATCCGGTGTTTTGGACATTTTCTTTTTGAATCTTTCGGCTATGAATAATTGGGATGAATTATATGATAGGCATGACCCGGCGCTGGAAGCTAATCGATGGGTTTTTTGGCGAGGAAAATATATATTTTAACAAATTTTGGTATTTTTTTTTTANTTATAAATAATATAAATATATATATAGGAAAAATATAGATAATTATTAATTATTATTATCTTTAATATAATATAAATAAAATTAATTATAAATTATTTAATATATATATTTATATAATTACAAATATAATTTTTGTAATATTAATATATTAAAAATAATAGATAGATATTTGGAATGATATAAAAATTGATATTTGGAATGATAAAAAATTAATATTAATAAATATCAATAATGATATGGTGGAAAATAAAAATTAGATTTCAAATGATATTTTCTGCAATCGCACCCAAATGTTTCGGACGTGGGTTGTGGGGGGAGGCAAAGCGTTTTTGTCTTTGTGATTCTGGAGTACGGTGGGGGTGCTGCGGGGAAGCACAGGGAGGAATCAACACGGGATGACGACGACGATCACGATGATGGTGAGGATGACCCTGATGAGTGACATTTCCTATAGTCGAATCTCCTATGCTGCAATGGTGAGGGGCCCGAAGTGAAAGGTACTTCAGCTGTCTTTAGACAACTTTCCTGATCATTCCTATTCCTATTATATCCTTTTTGATTTCGCATGATCTCTTGAATTTTTGGGTTTCTTGCTGTCTCTTTGGACTCAGAACGTTTTCAGTGCTTTCAGCACCTTGAAGCGGCTTTAAATGCAAACTGTCTTCATCGGTATTTCGGCTTCTGCTTGCTTGTTTTCAATTTAGTATAATATGTATTTATGCTATGATACATATCATATATCTAAAGGGTATTGGTCGAGGCACTCTTCGACTCTGAACAGAACAGTTGAGATGATTTGGATGTTTCTGAATCTGAAAAGTGGTTGGGAAATTTAACTCAAAGCCACCTGAAAGCGATCTGGATGGTGGCGATGGCTTGGGACGAACAGCTTGGATCTCTGCACAGTCCTTGTGCCATCATCTCATGTTGCACCTGGATTTGCAAGTTGGTTTTGTGTCCAGCTTGGCATCAAACAAATGCAATTCAATTAAATGACATCCGGCAAAGGAATCGACAAGAATCTCATTGGACATTTGGTGCCTGGGATTTGAAGCCGGCAATGCGAATAGGGAGCCTGGATTGCATCAACAAAAAATGGAAATCCCAAAATCTGAATTCCATGGAACTCCTGCCGCTTACTTTTCCATGATTCATTGGAATTCGGAAGGTTTCAAGGCATCAAATGATCGTAAAAAGCCTCAGTGATGACAAATTGTTTAAGAACGATGGTGATCTTGAAAGATCAGGGCAAAACATTGGAAGGTGTACACTGTCACTTTGACAGGTCTCTGTGCAGCTTCACTCTGCCTGTGGCATTTGGGTTCACCAAGCGCAATCCTGGCTGCCACAGCTTTTCAACATGGGTGATTGGATGTGATTGTCCATGACGCTCTCAGCCTCAGCCTCTCATCTTTTTTCGCGAGCTTGACATGTGAGACCACTGGAAAGCGGAACTGGTTCATGGTGAGACCTCCCCACTGTAAAGTGGTTTCGGCATTGGCTCGTATCAAAGTTGCCGGTGACGCAGTGTTGGCAACACTCCTAAAGACCAAAGCTTAGCGAGTGTGCCTGGCCATGAGGGTTGACACCTTCGGATCAACTGCTTCAGTATGTTGTGTAGAAGCTCTGAACTTCATTGCGACATGTATATAATATCTCCTTCACGCGTGCCTCATTACGTCTTGCCTTCAAAAAATGGAGGATTATGTCCGGGACCTTCAAAATTCAAGACACCTAGTGCTGGCCATAGATACACTGTCATGTGACATCAGTACAATGAACACATATCTATAAAACATACATTTACCAAAAGTATGTACACCAACTAATTCATCTATCTATCTGTTTTCGTTTACTTATTACGTATGTATTAATTCATTTATCTGTTCATTGATCGAACATACATACATGTATACATGTATACATACATACATACATACATACATACATGCATGCATACATACAAACATACATTGCATGAGATTACATTCAATTCAATTCAACTCAATCACATCGCATCATATTACATGCATACATATTCATGTTTTCATTTCGTGGTATTCCAAGCTAGCGCACAGTACGCAATCTTCAAAAAAACTTTCAGATGTTTTTAACGATTTTTCAGGTAGGATATCACAAAAGATTCCCTGCTTCAACCACCGCTTTACTGGTTGTGGCACCGGGTGCTTCTCACTACCGCTCGTGCCAGCATCAGTACAGTACAAGAAGCTTCTTCAAAAAACACCGCGCCCGACACGGAGACATGAAAGACACAAGCTAGATCACAATAGACCCTCCAGCGTCTCCATTCCACACCCTCCATGCTGTTCACAAAGGGGATGATTACGTATTCCTCGTATTCCAGAAAACGCAGAGGCTTCAAGCAAGCATCCATTTCCTCCACAAAGTTTTAGATGAAAACATCTTTGATCAGCTGCTCTTCAGGAGGCATCGGTTTCTGCTCCATACAGAGGCCCGTAACAGCCGTAACATCAAACTCCTGGGCGTTGACGAGCCCATCACCATTCAAAACAGTGAGGTGAAACAACCTCTCTGCCCTGCTGTTTCTCCAATGCCTCAAACTTCACATCCTCTGAGCCCTTGCGCATATCCTAAACCTACACGCTTTATTCACGGCCGAGCGCTGCAAGCCAAACAATGCCTATACACAAAATGCCCTGGACATAGCCACAATAAGTCAATCGCCTGGTAAAACTGTCATTACTCAAAATATGAAACACCTGCAACATAATGTTTGCAAGATTTGGACATGAAGATGCGTCATGTGGCTACCATGTGCTATCCATAAATCACATCATGTGCCACGTCATACCTCGCTCCCAACTGTTAATGTGACCATGGACACCTCGAGGGCCGTGCGGCTGCTGGGGAAATTGCGGAGATAGAGGTCTCAGCAATCACAGAGTCACCAGTTGCAAAAGTCATGGAAGAAAATTATACAAAGAATTAAAGAATCATGAAAAGAGCATGTCATCAAAAAAGCAGGCATAGGCAAGCAAAGGTGAGGCAAAACAAACATGGAAGACATGATAAAACATGTGGAAACATTCCGAAACTCCGGGATTTTAATTGCCCCCCCAAATAAATTTCTGCCGCTAAGGATCCGAAGCTGCAGTCGCCACTCGGTTTCGGTCCGAAAGTCTGCCGCCTTCGAAGTGTCTGTTGATGTTGGTATCCGTGAGTTTTTTTTTGAAGTTATACTCCAAAACCAGCAGCCCATCATAGCCCATCAATATCTATCAACCCCATCACATTAATTAGAAAGGTTTTCGAATGGTTTTTGATGATCCTCATGATCCTGGATTCTAATCATTCAATATCATTCAAACTTTTATCGTTTCTTCTTCCAAAACTCTTTCTGACCGACCTCACACGCGCACACACTTCTCTCCCTCTGTCTCCCTTCCACCCATCCATCCGCAGCCCATCCGTGCCCTTTTGGGAGTTGTCAGTTCTTGGTGACTTCTGCTTACCAACAGCCTCAGTGAGAAGAGCAGGGAATGCCTATGCTTGAAGTCTGCGATGGGAACATGAAGAAGAACATTAGAATCTGAAATGCAAATATCTGAGATGATGAAAATATGAATCCACAGGCTTCCCAATCTCATTCCTGACCTTATCACTCCATGCTACCAACTAGTAGCTTATCTGCTTCGGGCTGAGGCAACCGCTTCGTTGCCTGCAATGGAGGACCTTTCGTGGTCATATTTGGTGGAGTAATGGGGTGGGTGCTGTTGCATCAGCCTTCCCAACGACAAACCCGATGAATTAAATGTCAATCATTCTTTTCCACAGGTTTACTTCCAGGTCCAAGGTGCTTGTACAATAGTCCCCAGCATCCAAGCCAATTCGAGAAAGGCTGCTGGTCTGGCACATGAGAGGTGGAATCCACCTATCACTGAAAAATTATCTGCCCATATCTAATACAAAAAAGGATCAAAAAGGAGGCATTAATAACAGATCAGCTTTGAATGAAGAGGTCGATTCTCCCTGCAGCTCAAATTTATAGTAGGAACTGATGGCATTTTGCTGTTATTGTTTTCCGCTGAGAGGAATGATGAAAAACCAGGTATGGAATGAAGAAATCATAGTATCTAATAATATTGCCTTTGTAATCACAAACCTTCACGCCCCTTTAGGGGCAATATCCATTCATGTCATCATGTCCCTTCTCTGAACGTGCATCGATGCCTGAAGAAGCCGGCAAACACCTGTGTAGTGGTCCTGGCCACGGAATAGATGAAATGCGCATCAATAGACATCCAAAAAACTCACATTTGTCGCCCTGGCCCAAATCAATGTGGCCCAAATTTGTGCGCGCTGCAAACCCATCTTCTCCTTCTCAGCCAAACGACGCTGTGCTGCTGTACAAGCTTCTCCAGAAAGTGTGGGAGCTTTCTCCCACCTCCAGGATCGCATTTGCATGTCTTTGGTGCCCATTCCCAAGCTCACCTTTTTCCCATCTCCAGCCACCTCTTCCACCTTTACTCATCGGGCGGAACCGGGGCCCCGCACCACTTCTCCGCGCGCGGCTTTGGCCGACGTCGTTTCAGCTCACCTTGGCATATCACGTCTGTAGCAATGGAACTGAAATCCTGAAATTTCAAACATGTAAAAAACCACCCAAGATTTTCACACTCACATGGAGCTTGTAGTTTATTGCGGAAAAGCTGCTCAAAGTTGGCATCTTGATCTGCAGGAACTCAAAGCAAAGAACGCAGTTTAAGTACTGATACCCTTAACACTGAGTTTAATGCTGTATGATTCTACAAGACGGATTGATGCTTTGCCCCCAAACTGGCATACTCGCATACTGCTGTTTACGCTTCCAATCTGCAAGCCGAAAAATGCGCGAGTTGTCATGGGTTTGCTGCATGTAATGCCTGCTAAACCAGATACCGTCATCAAACGGCCACTTTGAAGCACGTTGGCAAAAACACACAGGAAATCAGGAACATTTCCAAGCCGGTGCAGCTCTAGTTAAATTCGGCTGCCTTTGCTGCTAGTGCACATGATGATTCTCTAAATTTTTCGCACTGCAGCATACGACAATTTCTGCTGGACCGAGTTGGAACATGCCGAAATTGAAGCATGCAAGAGATTGAAAGGAATTGGCAATGGACATACTGGAACATTCTGAATGATCTGCCCTCTTCAAGAGCATACTCGGCTTTCGCAGGTATGTTGTGGCTCTTGATTGTAGCAGTGAAGATTCCTTTCAATCAGATTCATATATTATATGTATTCATCAAAAGCGCTACACTTCGCAGGCTCCTGAGGCTCTCCATTGATACAAATCTCTGGATTTTCTGAGCCAGAAACATCCAGAATCCAACTCCACAAACAAAGATTTCCATCTTTAAGACTTTTCAGTTTATGACTTATCGGAGGCTGCTGTGTGAAACCAGTGCAAGGGGAGTGAAAGGAACATCTGTGGCATATTGCTTGCAGAAGTTCCCTGAAACTGCCGATCTTAACGATCCCAAAGCTTCTCGAATGCAGCCTGCTGCACCTGACAAGTTTACTCTCGTGGGATTGTGGCAAATTTTTGAGAAATGTCTTGTATTCTCAAACAGCTGTTGGGTTTTTGTGCCCTTGAATCTGCGGCTTTAAAAAAGATGAGCTTGAACAGGAAATATTCCCTCCAAGACTGCACAGGAACAAAATGTTGGAAAGGCTGGATTGCATCTTGACCTCTCCCTACTTCTTTCTCTGAACATGATGCCTCCACATTTCCCGCATGCAACAAGCATAAAGAATCACTATGTGCAAAAAATCCATCTTCGAACTTCATGTTGGATTTTTGAGAACAAGTTTGTGACCATCTGCAAGGAATCTCCGAATTCATCCTGTTGACAAACAACGATTTGTCATTTCCTGGTATCTACTTCGGGCAACGATGAGCCAAATACAACCAAATACCAACATTTCCGGAAATACCAAACTCCATCCAAAATCAAAGCCTAAAAGTTCCTGCCAAAAACTCTTATCATAATATAGCCAAAAACACGGCCCCAATATTTCCCACATTCATGTTTCCAAGTTTGCTGAAGCAAGGCACCAAGAGTTCCTTTATTTCCGGTGTTTTGGCAAGATCCTGAGGAGTGCGACCTGGAGGCTGAAATAAATGGGCAAAATTTGAACATAAGACGCCTAGCAGTAAGCTGTTTTTGTTTTTTTTGTTGCTGGTGACATTGTTATGGTGAGGGTTCCTAGCCAAGAAAGCAATCCTTTATTGGATTGTGGGAGATGGTTTGGATTGTTGGGTTTCTGGTTTTGGACAATTTGAATGCGCATTGTTTTGGCCCTGACGACCTCACTGGAAGGATTCGTGCAGTTTCAAAGAGGAAAGCCTTCCATGTTTGCCGCAACTTGTCTTCACCATATCCTTTCGCCACGTTTTTCGATTTGACGGCACCTTTGTTGTCCTTCGCAGCAGCATCGGCTCGAGCATCCAGGAGGAGACGAACCGTTTCCAGAGCGCCATCAGAGGCAGCTAAATGCAACCCTGTCATACCTGCCAGCCGATTATAGAGGTCACCTTCAACCAATTCCAACATCCAAAATGTTTCAAATAAAATTCCAGGCCTTCACTGTCCTTTACCTCCAAGTTGTCTCCATCCTTCAGCATTTTCTCCACATCGGCTTGGGTGCTGATTAGCGCCCAGCGCATGGCTGTCCAACCTCGACCAACACACAGGTGTTCCCAATGCGCTGGGCTGACATTCAAAAGACATTCAAATTCCATCATCTTTTTACAAAGAGGAAAAACCCGCAAAATGTCATCATGTACTAGAAGGACTTTTTACTTTTTTGCTAAATGCACCAATTTTTTTGGGAAGCGAAATCTTCCATTGAGGATCTGACCATCGGGCATATGTTCAACTTTGGCTCCAGCATCCAGCAACACTCGGACAGCNTTGATACAACAACTTCAGCCCATGGCAAAACAAGACCAAATTCCAGGCCTTCATTGTCCTTTGCCTCTGTCCAACCTCAAACACAAGGGGTTCTGGTTCAGAACAACAAACTCGACGCGATTTGCACAGTGGGTTTGAAGTGAAAATGCAGCTCAACGTTCGGTCCAACGCACTGGGTTCCAAATTTGCTGGGTTGACATTCAAGATTCAATTCCACTATCTTTTTGTATGAATTCTATGAATCCTATCGCCTATCATAAACAAATCACTTTGCGGAACAACAATGATAGGACAACCGGGCAACTCATTAAATGTCATCATGTACTAGAAGGACTTTTTACTTTTTTGCTAAATGCACCAAAAATTGGGAAACGAAATCTTCCATTGAGGATCTGACCATCGGGCATATGTTCAACTTTGGCTCCAGCATCCAGCAACACTCTGACAGCACCCATGTGCTGACTGTCTGCTGCAGCCCAAACGGGACTTCGACCTTAAAGATTTGCATCATGATATCTGACATCACTGAGATCTATTGATCTGCTTCCAATGGGAAACAAGAAGATTCAGAATTTGAAATTCGATTTGGATTAAAGCTTTGTCTCACGCTGCAACCAGTCTCGACTTTGTGGAGCTTTTGTCTCATGCTAGGACTCGCTATGACTGCGATTTGGGCCCTGGGACCATCGTCATTCTTCGCATCCACCTGGGCTCGAGCATCCAGCAGCATCTGAACAAGTGAAACCTGCCCATAGGATGAAGCAGTGAACAAAGGCGTCCGACCTGACGAGATGCCAACATCAATGGCACATTGATGCTCAGCAGTTGCAGCAAAGGATGGTGCAATTGGCAGAATATTCGAAATGCAAAAAAACGCCATATCTCCAAGATATTCAAACCTATTATATAGACTAATTCATGGTAAAATATTTTATAGACATTAAATATGATAAATCAAGATACATCATCATAAATAAATATAAATACAGTAAGTACCCTTCCATTTCCAAGCATTGTCACATGGGCCTCCATTGTCCTCTGCTTCCAGGTCAGCACCGGCTCCCAAGAGCAGCTGCGC
>DF240136.1:73918-136535 GCA_000507305.1 Breviolum minutum Mf 1.05b.01
AGTCCCATCCGTTTTTCAATTTTTTCATCTAAGCGGCCATTCGACTTGGCATCTACTCCTGCTCCTGCATCCAGAAGCATCTGCATCACGCTTGTGCTGCCATTCCACGAAGCATGCCACAGTGGAGTACGACCTCGACGCAACAAGTGATTTGTCACTCTGTTAAGACTGAATCATCTGAGTCAACAAAAATTGCACAAGTTGAGATCTTTTGAAGACTTTTTCAAGCTGTTCAGTTCAGCTGGATCCGAGAAAATATCTGAGGTGTTTCCTTGCAAACTTTGCAGCCTCCCTGAGCTTATACATCAACGACGTCACCCCATGGTGCATGGCAAAGCGGCCCCATTAAGCTCTAGGGACTCAAACGCTATGAGTACAAATCAGTACTAGAATGCTCAAAGTTCCAGAATGTTCTGAGGCATTTAAGGTTGCAAAATGCTGCAGCCGAGCTGATGGTATGAAATGGTATGAATGTGTAGTGGGAAAGAGATCCCATTTTCCACCAGTTGCATTACCCGTTGGGTCCATGGGACCAGAATCGTCCTGCATCTTGACATTGTCAGGGCTCTCGGTCAGGAAGTGTTGTACGGCGGCTGCGTTGCTGTTCTTCGCTGCCTCAAGGATATCTTGACCTTAGGATGCGTTTATATTACATACATCGCTCATACATGCTCATACATTATGATCTCCGGCCCGGTACCTTAACAATCACATAGGACATACGGACACAAACAAATTCTTGGATTCTGGACTCTCAAGTCACAACATGTCACAACAAACCTGCTATTCAGCTTCTGCAACTTTTCAAAAAACAACCAAGGCCGTGGCATTCGCTGCCTTCAGCCTAGATCGGACTTTCAAAATATGAGTCAACCGAAAAAAGATCTTTCCCAGGTGACATTCTTCCGTTTCTGCTCGCTTTCATCAAAAAACACAACAAAATACAATCACCTGCCTGAGAGCAGATGTCACTAAGGATCTTGGACGCAATGGCGACTGTATCTGAACTCTCAGACTGAGAATTCATTGCAAGCTGCAAGGCTTTCTGCACTCCTTCCTGGCAACTTCCAAAACAAAGTGAAACGGGGTCTATCATGGTCTATCATCATCTCTCCAAGGTTTTGTCATCCAATCTTGAACATTGAGAATCCATTCTGATGGCTTACATTTCAAACCGTATTTTCACACCTCCATAGCCAGTTTTTTTCGCGCTTCAGCGCCATCATCTTCGCCACAGCAGATTTGCCCAAGTGCTTTGGCAGCCAAGCGAATCACCCAGCCATCTCCGCTGTGGCCATTCAGGGCAGCAACCAATGCTTTCAGCGAACCAGCCTGGTGTCAATGCAACGCAAAGAAGATTACTATTCAGTTCGAAAACTGCGGTGCCATTCAGTTTGATTCTATTTACTCTTACTCTGAAACTTACTCGTCTCAACATCCAGTTGCCATGAGACTTTTCTGAAACGACTTTTGGACTTCCATTTTTTCTGGTGAGGTCACCATTGGGACCTGGATCGCTTGCATTTTGCGCTTGGCGGCTGTCGCATCAGACCCAGCACAAGAATCCGTCAAAATGAGGCATCCCCTCACTTGAACCTGAGAGTGGATAGTGAAGAAAGGACGGAGTTCATTGTATTCATTCCATTCATTCCAATCATCCAGCCAATGGAATCTAAGAATCTAGTAACGAGATGTAACGAGCATATCACGAGCCTTACATGGCTGTCGAAATCCTCCCACTCACAAGTCCCAGTTCTTTCCCAGACACTTCAGCATCATTCGGCGCGTTATTCATGCAGCCCACAGCATCTTTGAAGATGTCGTCGTCGGCCAGGCGGGCTGACAAAGAAGCCTCTGACAAGAATTTGGGAAAGTATGGAAAATAACAAACATCTTGAGATATCATGAGATTGATATACCAAAAAAGTATCCAGTCTAATAATTCTAATATCTTGGATACCGGCGTCATTCAACAGTTTCTCGATGCGTCAACTCTTCGCACCTCGCTGCTGTTCGAAGCCACTGAAGCTCCTCCACCCATGGCGTCACCAGAAATTTCCTTGAGAGTGTTTTGAGCAAAATGCTGACCAGAAAAACACGCTCATCCCATTATCCCATTCGTCCAAGAGTTGACGAAATTCAAGCAAAACCATTGGGCAAATGGGAAAATACAACAGAAGGCTAAGGTTGCCGGCCCCCCAGAAGACACATGGAGATCTCAATCGAGAGATCAAAATCAAATAGCGAGAGATATCTCAAAGAGGGAAATGGAGAACGTCGACTCGACATCGTTGAGATCAGGAGAAAACAGTCATCTGAGAAGGGCAAGGATGAAACTACCACGAGGTGAGGGTCCACGTTGTGATCCGACGTGGTCAAAAATGTGCAGAATGTTGGAAAGTGTTCATTGATTTTTAATCTTTTGCACGCTTGGGACGTGAGTTGGCGAAGGTTGCCTGTGCGTAGTAAACATTGAACATGATGATGAAATCCCATACGGGCACAAAGTTGCGGAGTGGAGAAACAAAAATCACAGAAATCTCCCAGCATTGTAGGATGAGAAACCCCTCGGATACAGCAAGGTGGAGCGGCAGAAAGGTACCAGAAGAGCCAGGAAGCTGCAACATCGAGGATTTCAACTGATTCATTGCTGCTAAAAACAAGGAAAAAGTGAAATGTGATAGTGAGGAATTACACCTTGCTTGTTGTCAAACGTCACAACCAAGGGGCACCCAAAGGCAAAAGAAACACTATCCATGGGACGAGAACGCATTTGCAGCTGGAGATGGTCCTTCATCTTGTCAGCTCGGCTATCAGTAAACAGAATGTCAACACACATTTTGGTCAAGCGCGCTTTTGCGCGTTTTCCCCCACTAAAAATGACTTGCTGAACAGCCAAGGTGATTTTCTGTCGTTGATGGGCGGTGATGCCTCTTGTGGGCACATTTCCAAAGCAGGTGACAGTGAAAGAATGCCGCTTCAGGTGATAAAATTATTAAAATTGTTGACTGACCCCTTTATCTGAAAATGATATATAGATACTTTACCTCAAAATTCAAAAGTGTACATCGTGGGCATCTTCTCGCCGCGCTACCTGCAACTCCCTTAAAAGAACGCCTTAGCAATGTCTGGCGCGGTTTAGTCACTCAAAGTCAACGCCACTCTTTGACAGTTTTCCTCCACTCAGGGAGTTTCTGCAGGTTGTTGTTCTCTAAATGAAGCTCACGTAGCCACCTCAGATTCTCAAAGATACTGGCAGGGAGTGCTTTCAATGAGTTGTTCTCTAAATGAAGCTCACGTAGCCACCTCAGATTCTCAAAGATACTGGCAGGGAGTGCTTTCAATGAGTTGTTCTCCAAATGAAGCTCATCTAGCCTCCCCAGATTCTGAAAAATGTCTGCAGAAAGTGTCTGCAGATTGTTGTTCTCTAAATGAAGTGTCTCAAGGCTACTCAGATTCTCAAAGATACCGGCAGCGAGTGCTTTCAATGAGTTGTTCTCTAAATGAAGCTCACGTAGCCACCTCAGATTCTCNAATGCCATCAAACATGCCGATAGGAAGCGTGCTGAAGTTGTTGCCTGTAAGGTCTAGAAATTCGAGTAGGCTGAGGCCTTTGAAGGGTCCTGATTGGTGGTGGCAGTAGAGCACGCAAAAGTGACTAACCTACAATCGTTCAAATGTATTCTCGCAAAAAAATGAACAAGAATTACTTTACTTCGAGTGATCCCCACCATGACATGTTGGGTGGAGGTTGTCAGGTGAGGGTTGTCATTGAGAATATGATGGGAAGAATGGAGAATTTGAGAACATTGATTTCAGGTTTCCTTGGCTTAGTGAGATGGGCTTTGGTCACGATGTTCCTTTCTTGAACTACTCAGACAGGCTGCCGCATCCATCGGACTTATGTCAGCCTGATCGGGTCAGGTGAGGGTAGACAAACAACTCATCTCCTGAAATATGTTCTGTTACTCTCAACTTCGCAGACTGACTGGACGCAATCTTCTGACGTTCTTTCTGACATATCTTTTGACATTCTTTCTGACATATCTTCTGATATATCTTCTGACATTCTTTCTGATATATCTTCTCACATTCTTTCTGACATATCTTCTGACATTCTTTCTGACATATCTTCTGACATTCTTTCTGACCTATCTTTTGACATTATTTCTGACATATAATCTGACATATCTTTTGACATTTCTTCTGACATGTCTTTTGACATTCTTTCTGACATATCTTCTGACACTCTTTTTGACATATCAAAACCAAAACCTAACATCCACAGCTTCACACAAAAAGCCGCTCTGCAAACTCTATATTTACCTCACACCACGCAGCAAAAGTAATATCCATGACAACTTTGTGCCTGTAAATGTCACCGCCCTCAGTGCATCGGACCGCCCCGCCAAAAGGCAGTTAAGTCCAAAGATGCAAAACGCCTGTAGTTCCACACACACACACACACACCACATGCATCAGACCGCCCCGCCAAAAGGCAGTTGAGTCCAAAAATGCAAAAGAGTTTGAAGTGCCACANTCCCAGATTCTGAAAAATGTCTGCAGAAAGTGTCTGCAGATTGTTGTTCTCTAAATGAAGTGTCTCAAGGCTACTCAGATTCTCAAAGATACCGGCAGCGAGTGCTTTCAATGAGTTGTTCTCCAAATGAAGGTACCAAAGCCTACTCAAACTCTGAAAGATATCGGCAGGGAGTGCTTTCAATGAGTTGTTCTCCAAATGAAGGTACCAAAGCCTATTCAAATTCTGAAAGATGTGGGCAGAAAGTGTCTGCAGATTGTTGTTCTCCAAATGAAGCCTACGTAGCCACCTCAGATTCTCAAAGATACCGGCAGGGAGTTTCCGCAGATTGTTGTTCTCCAAATGAAGCCTCGCTAGCCTCCCCAGATTCTGAAAACTGTCGGCAGAAAGTGTCTGCAGGTTGTTGTTCCGCAAGGAAAGCCTCTGAAGGTGTGTGAGGTTCGAAAATGCTCCAGCAGGCAGCATTTTTAGACCATTGCTTTGCAAATCAAGGATTTGGAGATTCGTAAGGCCTTCAGAAAATCCAGCAGGAAGGGTCTCCAGATCGTTGTTCTGCAAATGAAGTGTCTCAAGGCTGCTCANCTCAGATTCTGAAAAATGTCGACCGACAGTGTCTGCAGGTTGTTGTGCTGCAAGTGAAGCTCTTTGAGGCCAGTCAATTGCTGAAAAATTCCAAGAACAATGGTGCTTAAACCATTGTTTGTTAAATTGAGCTTCTCCAAACGAGTCAGATCCCGGAAGACTCCAGCTGGCAGTGGTCTCTTCAAGCTGCTGCTTGTCAAGGAAAGCTCCTGAAGCACTGTTAGGCCATCAAAGACTCCGACAGGGAGTTCCAAATTCAACCCCACCAACTCCAGCGAGGATTCGTTCTTGTAGACGAAGTATGACTCCTCATCCAAAGTGGCAAACAGTTTCCCGCTCCCAATGCCATCAAACATGCCGATAGGAAGCGTGCTGAAGTTGTTGCCTGTAAGGTCTAGAAATTCGAGTAGGCTGAGGCCTTTGAAGGGTCCTGATTGGTGGTGGCAGTAGAGCACGCAAAAGTGACTAACCTACAATCGTTCAAATGTATTCTCGCAAAAAAATGAACAAGAAAAAGGAAAATTGGATGAACAAAGCAATTACAATGTCTCCAGTTTTGCACTCAGGCACGTGATGGCAAAACCTCCAGTGTATTGTTCCGCAAGTCAAGGATTTGGATTTTCTTGAGGCCTTCAAAAATTCCAGCAGGAAGTGTCTGCAATGAGTTGTTCTCTAAATGAAGCTCACGTAGCGTGCTCAGATTCTCAAAGATACTGGCAGGGAGTGCTTTCAATGAGTTGTTCTCCAAATGAAGCTCATCTAGCCTCCCCAGATTCTGAAAAATGTCTGCAGAAAGTGTCTGCAAATTGTTGTTCTCTAAATGAAGTGTCTCAAGGCTACTCAAGTCAAGAATCCCAGCAGGAAGGGTCTCCAGATGGTTGTTCTGCAGCTTTAATTTGAGAAGGCTTCTTAAGTCCCTAAACACTGTGGCAGGCAGCTGTTTCAACAGGTTGTTGGAAAGGTCTAATTCTTCCAGGCTGCTCAGACCCTTCAAGGCATGTGGTGCCATGCTGTGAATTTTGTGGCTGGACAGAAACAAATTCCTCAGTCCCATGTCTGCGACTGAGCCACAGCTTTCTAAATGATATGCTGTGGCATTCAACCCTGTGCAGTGACACGGAGAGCAGTTGTCTGTATCCGTCTGCCCCAAGAGCAGACACACTGTGAGAAGAAGCGCACTGGAATAAATCACTGAGCAACCTATCCGGATGTAGCGTTGCAGTTGGGATCTCTTTTGGTTGTAGTACGGCATCTGGAACTTCACCCAGTCGATTTGTTGCAAAGAACGGCACACGCAGCAAACGTGCGCAATGCTCACATAGACTGACATGTAGCTCCAGAAGCTTAGGGAAGCCAACTTGACCAAGAGTTCAGGTGCATCCAGGGAGGAGAAGTTTGCGATTTTGTCAAGACTGTGTAGCACAACGAGCCATAAAATGACATAGCCCAAATCCAGGCCAGCGTCCATGAATGCAGCACCAACCTGTGAAAATGCACAGTCTGGAAAAGCTAGGATCAAGGCAGGGTAGATGCTATTCAGGCACAGCAAAGCAACAAAACATCGAAAACTGTTCTGAGACCACAGGACCTGACCTCCCTGTCGGTCACCGAGCACCTGGAGCATTTGACACTTTCCCGTGGCCTGTAGAACGACGGTACACAGTTGCAACGTTGCAACCTTGATGTCGTAGAGACTGCCCTGCACACCAAAATACTTCCGGTAGAAGATCTGAGTTGGCTTTGGCCTCCTTCTATGCGAGGGCCGGCGGCAGCAGCAGCAGCAGGGAATGAAAAGTAAGAAGCGCAATTCACGTGCAAAAACCACAACCAAAACAAGAAATGGTAAACCAAGAGCAGCATCAGTGGCGGATCGCATCGACAATTCTGATATCCTGAACCTATTGGAGAAATGATAGCAAAAAACTGCAGAAAGGATCTGAGCTGCATATCGAAGGAAGGATGTTAGTACAACACACCAACTGGGAATCAACACGGGTGCTTGAAGCATAGACACTTCCCAATGCCGTGGGTTGGCTTGGTCCAGAAGGCCAAGCAAATTTGCATCATGGTGCATTTGATCGAGTTCTTCTTCGAGTTTGCTCAAAGATGCTTCCATCAAGAAGACTGTAGCTTGATAACCCTGGACTGACACCACTATGCGGCAGCATTTCTGTGAAGATACTTTGGCAAATTCGTCCTGCGAAGCGACTACATAAATTCCAGTGAGTTCGTGTAGCCTTCGCCAGGCCCTTTGTACCTGCAGCAAGCCATCGCAAAACACTTTGCAGTAGAGCACATCCGCTAGAGATTTCTGCCTATCCAGATCTGTCAATAGCTTGATGCTGGCTGCAACATGTGCAATTGCCACGTCGTTCAACTGATCACATACCATCCTCTGAAAGATGGGCAGCATGCGCTTGGCTTCTTCGAAGTTGCTGTGCAAGTCCCACGGCTGTTGAAGGCCGAATGTGACACCGCTCACAACCTCATCTCCACCTTCCCTTTCACCCAAAAGAGTTGAGAAACTGCAATGCCTTCCATGCATTTCAGACTCTTCCAATCTGAGCGTGGTTTCAAAAACCTGCAAATACTTGCCTTCAGTCTGGAGTAACAACTGCTGCAGCGTCCGCTGCATACTGTCAAACCTCTTGGCTGCAAAAACCAGACTGCCAAAAATACAAGTGGATAGGATAGTGCAAAGAGAAGTGGTCATCGGACCCGCAAATGAGTTCAGAAACACAACAGACAAAGGTATCAAAGAAACAGTAATCCCGATCAGTAACCGTCTGTCTTCGATTTCCAATGATGCTTGTGCAAGCAAGAGCATGAGCAGCTGCAAGCCGTTCAAGCCCATCTGCAAACATGACAAGATCTTCCACTTGAAGCGCAAGCGCTTGTGACCATGGCAAAAGCCATGAAGATTTCGATGAAACTGGGAACAACCATGCTGGCTGCATGGGAACGGTCCGTCTCCAGGAAAGCAGCCCTCCTCTCCCAGTTGTTTGCCAACAAAAGTTGGCAATGCTCGTTCCTGATTCTTACTTGTTTCTTTGCTTTTTAGGCATCCAACACTAAAGGAAGAAGGGTGAGGATCGATGCCCTGAATGTTGATCCATGTCTCAAGACTTCTTCCTCGTCTCTCTTGGAGTTGTTGAAGCCTCATGTGCAAGTCTCGCTTCTCTCCTTCGGAAATTGGACAATCTTGCAACTGTAACACAAGCTCCTTCAATCGACCAGATTCAGATTCGACCTGGGTTTTGCAGGCATCCGATTTAGACATACAGTGACATACAGTGCATCGCTTGGTTTCTTACTACTCACACGTCCATATTTCATTGCATGGTCATATGTGGCATCATAATGCGCAACCACTAGTACCTGCACATGTTCACATGTTCAACCATCAACCACAGTAGTCGTGCTGCACAAAAGGGGCCAACACACAAAAGGGGCCAACACAGTCGTCAGTGGTCAGTAAGTCCACAATCCTCAACCCCCAATCTATGATAGTGAGCTTTGTCCCAAAAATAGTCAAAGTCGCAAAGCAATTACAGCTTTCAGGCCTTCCTCTATCCTTCTTGACAGCAAGTTGCCTCGCCAAAAGCGATCTCTCGAAACCTCGTATTTAGCCCCAGGTCCTGCAACGAGACAGAGATGCGTTCCTAGACCACATGGGAGAAGAACGAAAGAACATTCGCGTTCCGAAGGATGTGACTCTTGACTTTTCTGAGCCAACTTCAGGGGCGCAAAGGCAACATCTTCAGTTACACATGATCCTTTCCGTTGCGAACAAAAAAAAACGGTATTTTCAAAATGAATAGCCAACTTTCGACATGCCAACGGTAGCTCCTTGAGTTTGGGAAGATTGCAAAACCAGAGGTGCAATGAGAGCATCTGGTTGCTGATGACATTCCTTTGTGCGCAAAGGAATGCGAACATGAGCCGGGTGTGTTCCCCCCTCCACATCCCAAATCCAGTGTGCTACAGCACAAGGGCATGAAGTCCGACAGAAAAGCGCTTTCTGAGTCATTGTCTTCCTCCTTTTCCTCCACAACCTTTCTTTTCAAGGGCACAAAGGCCATATCTTCAATGTATGTAGAAAAAAACATGTCCTATTTTTGTTGCTCAAGCATCAAGAGCCCCTTGGCATCGTGGAAGGCTGCGCAACCGCAGAGGCGCAGCGAGAGCTCCAAGAGCTTTGGGGCGTTGGCGGGGAAGTCCAAGCTTTGAACCGAGGTGAAACCCAAGTCCAAACCTTGTTCCAACGGAAAACAAGACCAAGGGACTGGGGAACTGGTTCGGGACTGGTGGAAGAGCTGGTGTTTCTGCGAGATACAAATTGGGGACTCATGATCACCATTGTTATAACTAACCTACTAAATGGGAGGATTCGATCCTCCCAGAAGGGATCAAATAGACTGAAGTGCTGCCATCCCACCTACGAGTGCTACCGCTTTTTTGGCAGCTTGTGGCAAGTTCTCCAAAAAGAAAATGTATTATACTTAGAAAGATGTATTACCCTTCCTAAAACTAACATAGCCCCTGAAAAATGGTACTTATTTCAGGGGCTATGTTTGTTTTAGGGAGTGTAATGCAGATATTGATAGGAATAAAATTCGATTTGTGAGCCTAGTGACAAGCAACTGGGGATAAGCATTTCCTGGACAATGTCAACTTATCCCCTCCTTCCCTGCCCCCCCTATAGGTTTTTCAGACGTTTTTGCCCCAATCAGTTGAACCCTGAACTGACCTCTTGGAGGAAATCCGTCATTTCCCACCTGATAGGGGTGAGCAAACCCAGGTGGTCATATAATTCACCGGAGGTCCCAAAAACATCAACAGGAAACCCTGCCGAAAACCGGACCTCGACTCCGAACCTGGTCCAAGTGACGGAGCACCTCCAGTCGTGGCGGCAAGTGTTGCAGCAATGTACCCAACTCCACAGCACCTCAATGCCGAGTACCGGGTGACAACCAAGTATTTAGAGCAAACCAATTTCAATGAGAAGGTTTTTTTGCTGCTCGCCACTAATACAGCCATGATGGTAATTCTTTCCTACATCTCAAATTCCTGGCAGTTTTCTTCAGTTTTCTTCTGATTTGGCCGCATTACAAACACCAACGACTTGACCGCTCAACACGTCGGGGGCACTGAAATTGAAACAGCCCGTGAAGGAGAGTTGCACCACACGGCGCTCCGCATCCGCGCCCAAGGACTCGCAGAGCCTGGCAGCTTGGGATTCCTGACAGTTGTCCAAAATCTGGAATAATTGGAATATACAGTAACTAACCCAAAATACAACATTTGGTGCGCAGTAACCCATAATACAGCATTTGGCAGATTGGATTTTTTTTTAAGAAGGCCTATCCACCTTCCTTTCTATAGGAAGATGATTTTGTCAGGTCCTCATCACATGGAGCAGGGGGCACCAATAATTCCATCAGAGTTCGACTTCCTGAAGGCAAAAATCCTGCAAAGTGTGGCAAGCTGGGTAGCATCAAAGGTAGCATCAAACGCCAGTCATCATCGACTTATGGCTGCTAATGGCCTGAGATGCTCCCATTTCTAACATGTTTTTGTTTCAGATTGACCTAAAGCCACTACTCATCAATACAAAAAAATGGGAGGAAAGAATGCACCGAAACCCACTTATTCTACCCTAAGGATCAACCTGTATGGCACCGGGCACCTGGAAGTGTCAAGGCTATTGACCACAGAGGAAAACCAACTCGCCAAACCAAAATGAGCTGCTAACGCGCGATTCACCACGTCGTAGCCTCAGGACGGGACAAAAAAGTTCCACCATCCTATGTATCTCGTTTTAAGCTTGCATTTGAACAGTTTCAGGACCCGGAAAGTCTGTGGGGCTGAATCCGTTGCTCTGTGGGTGGCTGACCTGGAAGGTCTGCCCCTGAAACAGTGGATGATCATGGAGCAATCTACTGAAGAGCCAAAACTTCTTAATCCCACACATAAAAAGCATCAAAAAGCTTTGCTAGATAGATTGACCTAGCTAATTTTGCTTTGCGGAATCTCCTGGGTGTATGAAAAATGAATGGTTCAGGTCTCAGGAACGTTCGTGGGTCTCTTGGAATTCGGCTTTGAGCTGTGTCGTGGCCGCCCGAGGCAGAGCAATGCTGTTCAAGATCTGTCTCTTGTCGGAAGCTTCGCTGGCGTTGGCGTTCGCAATGTCCACGTCCAAGCCTTTCCTGCAACAAAGGATGGCTATAACGACCGCAATGACCGCAATGTCAATTTCAATCAGTGTCTGTATGGAATAATTGGTCCTGGTTAGTGCTCGAATTCAAGTTTCCCTGCGAACTTCTAAGTCATGGAGAAACTACCGTACAACCGGTTACAACCTTATCATGTTACTAGAGTTGCTACAGGGCAGTTGAATTCAACCTTGCCGGCCAAGTACTTCAACTTGTCCTTTTGATGGGTTACAGGGTTAGATCCTGAGGTCAGGATCAATCCTTCATCCAAACGACTGGTCAAACAATCTGTGACGATGTGCAGAATGAGTTTTCTCCCAAGAAATTCTCAAGCAAAACCCTGGCTGAACATATCACTTTTCACAGCTGATTTAAGCTCTAACACTGTCAGGCCTCAAAATATGCGTTGGGAAAGCAGCTTCACGATGAGATTTTGCGAAGAAACCCAAGAAAGGCATCAGTTGCCTCACAAATTTGAGCCAGACAAATGTGGCAGAATTCGCCCAAAAAACTGCCGCAGGGGCTCCTGCATGAATCCTCAAAATTGGAAGCTTGGGATAGATGTCCAAAGTACCAACATCAAAACAGAAGAGGTTACAGCCTACAAGACTTGGCTTCCTCCCACCACCCGCACCGCACGACATCAGGGGTGCCACCAGCATTTGCGTCACCACCTCCCCAATGATGATATTTCAAAGGCCCAGCTAGATTTTTTAATGGCACAAGACTACAAAACCCAGTTGTGGGGTGAGCTCACCCTCTTATGGTGACTTATAAACTTATACCCCTAGACCCCTAGCTACCCAGCTCATAAGGTTAGTTATAAACCTGGTTATAACCCTGGTCACGAGTGGAGACCAACATGGTGGATCTGAATTTGAGAAGCTGCTGTTCAGCTTCGGCCAGGCCATCCGTGATGACATGTGCAATTTTCCCATCATCATCGGTCGCAGCCACATCCAACAGCAACGCAAAGCCCGTGTTGCCTGACGGATTTTGTTTTCAAATCCGGTTTTCCACCAAGGAAGTTGTAACAAGTCTGGACGAACCAACCGGCCAAAATCGCTGAAGTGCATCGGCCGAATCATGATTTTCATACCTGCACACGATTTTTTTCATGAATCTGACAGCTTTTTTCGGCATCTCGGATTGCCTTGCTTCGATTTGGTTCCTATCCCAAAGTCCCAAACTCATCATGGTCATTATGAGTTGGTTCAAAGTCCACCTGGAGACGTGTTTCACCACACAAAACACGCTAAATTTTGGGGGTTGGAAGGTCCCAGTGACGTTCTTCCACGGCAATGGACTCCTCAAAACAGCACCAGATCCTTGGAGAAACAACCCTCAGATCACTTTAAGTCACAATTCGTCAAAATGTTGAAAGATGAATTCGCCAGACGCATGAGTCATTCTTCGTCCCTGAGTCAAGTCTTAGTGCACCAAGCCGTCACCCCGTCACCCCGCTTTCCAAAAGGCACATTTTCTCCGAAACTTCCAAGACTCCGTGTGAAGGGTGTGGCTTCCTGATCCAGAACTAGGAGGACGCCCACGCAGAGTTTCATGGCTTTGTAGAAGGAGGTCTTCCGTGGATTGGCATTGATCTCATTCTTCAGCTGGTGCTGGTTGTTCGCATAGGCACCTGAGGGTCGGAGCTGGTGAAGGGATGTGAAGCGGGAACCATTTTGACCACTTTGACCAAGTCGGACTTAGTTGCCAAGTTGGGATGATATCAATGTAAGAACAAGTGCAACAACAATTGATTTGCTATATGTCCCCCTTCAAACATCACCAAAAAAAAGGCTTGAGAAGAACCATCATTTTAAACTCCTAGAGGTGATGTTCAAAAAACCCGAAAAAGGGACACTGGCAAACCCTACCAGGGAAGCTTGGTGCAAAAAGCCAAGTCACACACCCAGTAGGCATGTTGTGGAGCCAGTTGACGCAGCAGGGCATGACGTTTCAAGCACAGCACAAAGCGCACAATGGGCTCCAACCACGCATGCGACACGAACCATTGGGGCCGTTGTTCATGTGCAGAAGCCGAGACCAACTCTACATAACTGCAACCATCTCTTCCATGGTCTTGAGTCGCAGGGTTGATCACCCAGTAATCTGCATGGTAAAGATTGAATTTCTCCTCAGATTCAATGGTCAACAGCTGGTTTTTTGGAATTACATGGGGGATTGGAGGTTGTGTTCAAAGGACCGTATTCACACAAATTGACAAATAGAACCTACCTTCAAATACCTACAGGAACAGGAACTACCAGAACAATCAAGATCAAATTCAGGCCAGTTTCAAATGTCAAGGCTTGTCCATAGGAATCACTCTGCTCGTAAAACTCGCACCAACCGAAAACTCGTTCTCTGACAAAGTTCAGCAGTGCATTCAACCTTACAACTTCAAGACTCGTGCAGTTCGGAACAAGAAAAAACGAAAAATCACACAGTTCAAGGGTTCAAGGGGCTGGGTGTATCTCCAAGTCACCGATGACTTGATCGAAATTTGTGAAATCACGCTTCCGAATGACTTACAGTAGAGACTTGGTGACACATTTCAACCCCAGTGGCCCGAGAAGTCGAAACAAATGCACAGATGTACAATTGGTGGCCAACTGAAATGGACACATCTCAACCATTCCAATGCTTTCAAAGCCTGAAATCCCTGAAATCGTCGTCATAGGTTTTTCATTGGAAATTACCTGAAATTACCTGAAATTCCAGGATATGCATCTGCTTTCCCCCCTTCATGGAAGACATCTCTCCACGACTCCACGAGTAGCTGATCAATCCTGATGCCACGAAGTTCCGTGGCTGAAATGCGAATCGGAGACGCTGTGCTCAGAACCGAAAAATTTGCCAAAACCTGCAGGGAAAAGCACATCGACATAAGACATGAAACACAGGTTCCGAACATGTGCAACATAAATTGATTTGGATGGAAACCAGAAAACTATGAATAGAAACAACCTGCCAGAGAATTCACACATTTTTTTTGGGCTCACCACAAAGCTCGAAATCTAATGAATCTTCCGCAGCATGTGTCTTGACTTTGCGGGCAGCTGCATCCTACATCCTCAAGAAAGGATCAACCTCTGTCCAACGACCCATAAATTGGCTTTCAACTGATACACTACTGCAACTTTTGGGTGTGGAAAGGCATAGGCATATCATCGGTTTGTTGATGAACTTGACTTGCCACTGCCCCGATTTCGGGCTGCTTGGCTTTTGGACTCAACTGATGGGCCCAGGTTTTTAGCCTTGGACTTCTCCAGGAGCAACGACACGAGTTCCGTCTTTTCGATGCAGCGCCGGATTTCACTGGAGGAAACGCCCTCCCACCGGAGCTTTCCGCGAAGAGCTGCAGGAGACAATTGCATGAGAAAATTGAACTTGGAATTGGCTGAACGAGGATAAGTGCTTTTGTTTCGCGGATATGCTGCTTTTCCAGCTTTCGTCGCTCTCTCTCTCTCCCTATTTCTGACATGACGACGTGGCGGATTTGCATCTGCATCATCTGCATCCTTTCTCTCCTTCACAATCTCAAGGTTTTCTTGTGCCCTGGATTCATACACTTCACGCAGGGGTTCGTCCAAGGCTTTCCAAGCCTTTGCCATACGAGTTCCCAAATGAGCAGCGTTATCTGGATCAAGAGGATTTTCACCAGCTTCCAACTGTTCTTCAATAAATTCACATCGAATGGACCTGAAAAAATGTAAAAACGCCGCCGCTTCCGGTGCTTTGGATTCTGAAGTCTCTGGACTTATAGGTGAATCCTCCATCTCATCTTCAGGTTCGAACTCTTCAAATTCATTTTCTTCCCCATCATCCACATCTGCCAGTGAGCCACTCTCCGAGTCACCCCATGGAAAGAGATCTGAGGCATCATCCGTGCCCGAGTCTGACGCAGAGGACGACATGGAAGCTCAAAACACACACACACAGACACACACCTTCTATGATGGGCAGGGAAGGTCCCTTGAGCCAAAATTGTTGAGTCAGAAAGGTGCACAAATTGTTGAGTCAGAAAGTCAATGAGTTACCCAAGTTTGGACCTTAACTAACAATTACAACCTCCATCATTTCTACAGGAAAAACCCAACCCCAACTTAAGGTCGCTCCGAAAACATAAAAGCGCAATCTTGAAGACTGCCAGGGGATGAAGAAAAAAAGCTATCGTTTTTTGGCAGTCGATGTCACCCTCTTGCCACATATTTTGTTTTTTTTGTTTCTCTCGTTTTTAGGTTTTTTTCTGAGCTCGGAGTCTGTGAAGACGCGCTCGTTATAAGTTACACCTAATGAAAATTGCCAAATCGTGAGACAAGAGGCCAAACAATTCATACCGGCCAAACAGGTCGTACTACCATTGTTTTCTACCAATTGGACCTGTATTGGAATATTTCAAGTCATCCAGGAATCAAAAAGGTCTGTTCAAATTTGGGATGTTGTTTTATCATCATAAATCATGAAATTATCAAAACGAGAAAAAAAACGACGATCGATCGACGAGACCAACAAGGCCAAGGAACCAATTCTGCATTGAATTCATTCAACTGCTGCGTGGGGCCCAGCTTATGTGGACCGCAAGACAGCAGCACGTTGCCGTGCCAGGTTTGCTCCGGCAACCTTGGCCCAGGCAGCCATGCAGCCATACATCTTGGTGTTTATCAATTCCACCCAAAGATTGTGTTTTCAACTGGAAGTACAATGTTTGATAGAAGAGGACTTGAAATGTCGCACCCATAACGCCAGTGATGACAACAACAGGAACAAACAGGAAAATGAACTGAGTGTTCTCTCTCTCTCTCCATGTTGGACACCAGCCCGGCAGCTCTCAATTGACACCATGTCAACACACATCCAAGCGCCAAGCAACTTACTTTTCAAAAACTGAATTGCTTCATCAGTGGTTTTGCAATCGCATGTGAAAATGCCTCTTTTGGGCACATTGATGGACACCATGGGGAGAACAGCGCTGGAAGCAACACTGTGATCTGAAAACCTTTCTGGTTTCGTCCTGTAAAAGGACGAACAGTTGGCATTCGCGTGGCGCAGCAAAGCACCATCGATCGATCGAATCCAACATGTTCAATCTCACATGTTGACCTCCATCACTTGAATTGCTCTATGCTATTGCCTTAAGAGATCCAGATTAGGACTTGAATGACATGTTTAGAAAATGGTGTTTGAGCCAAATCGCTTCAAAAAAGGTCATCTTCCACATTTCAACTTTCAACAGTACTCTATACACGAACACACATCAGCAAAATCATGCCTGTTACAAAGCAGGCGAAAGGAACAATATATACAGTTGGAACAGTATTTGAAATTCCTTTTTGTTTGAATTTCAGCACTGTCCATGTCACAGCACTGGCAGGAAGTTCTACTCTGGAAACAAAGATCTGCAAACATATCAAACTGATACTTGCACATGAGGGTTCGAAAATAGTCATCACATGTCATCACTCAATTTGAGACAAATATCACTCACATCATGGCCACTGTACACTGCAGGCCATTGGGATCGTGCATTGCCGGATTGAATTCCACATCTCACAACCGTTCAATCCACCTGTGACTTTATAGCAAGGCCACCAAAAATGACCAAGTTCAGCCACTTTGAACGATTTGAACTCAACACAAAACACAAAAACAAAACAAA
The DNA here is from genome assembly GCA_000507305.1 of Breviolum minutum Mf 1.05b.01. Lineage (NCBI taxonomy): Eukaryota > Dinophyceae > Suessiales > Symbiodiniaceae > Breviolum > Breviolum minutum. The sequence goes on from DF240136.1 coordinate 90,918, forward strand.
CAATCAAAGGACATACATGGACCACATGGACATACTGTACATAAGAAATCATAAGCATGCACCTGCGCTACCAAACAAACCCCGCGTAGCTTCCAGTGATGTGGATGATACCTCGGGTTTGAAACCGGCCAGTTTGAGCGAAATGAAGGGGAGTCGGAATCAAGGAGGTTTCATCATTGAGTGCCCGTCTCGCCAGATTTGAGCAGGAGCCTGAAAATTAAATACCTGGCAAATTCCAATCAGGTGACTCTGATGCAAAGTCCGAAGATGGAGTGTGGATAGTGTGGATAGTGTGGATACATTGAATGTGGACATTGTGGAACGTGCCTGTCATTCCTGCGGGGGTATTTGTAGACGGCAGCCTCAAGTTTACACAATGCTTGAAACCTCTCCCATCATCTCCCATCCATCAAACGACGGCAGAACTGCTGATGCATCTAGACTTTTTCGCGCCAGGGTCAGAGGTCGTCATCTGCAGAAATATACCGCAGCATCTCTTCAGCCACGATTTCCCCAAAATCTGGTTCTGTTCTCTTCCAAGAACCATTGCAAGACACTGTAAAAGTGTCATGTGAAATCATGTGCACATTTCACTGCTTATGTCCATTGCTTATCTCTTCTTGCTTTCCTTAAATGGACTTTTTAAGTGCAGAGACGCAAAAGGCCTTCACCACGGTCTTCGCCGGCTGAGGCTTGACCTTCACTTCCTTGCAGCATGTAACTTGCAGGAAACGGCAGATTTGTTTATGTGAAAAATTCTCCATGTTTTTTAAGATAATAAAATCTCCATTGAAAATGAATGAAATCAAAAAACTCAGGATGTGACCTTTCCAAACATCATCTTCTTGCCACCTGTGCAGTTTCATTGAGGGATATGAGCAAATGGAAATGCATTTGCTTTAGATTTTTAGATTTGAATGATGCCAATACACGAAAACCCGTGCCTTTGGTTGCCTCAGTTGCACTTTTTCTGGAAAACCATGTGGGCAACATATTGAACTTTCAATAACTATGTGGGAAAAACTGATGCAAGTTTCATCAAGATACCTTCTTCTTGCGGGTCTTGATCATACAAAGGCCAGGCAAGGTGAACTTTCCCGTTTTCTTCACTTCCTTTGTTCCAATCTCGGCCAAAAGGTCCAGGACCTGATTTCACACTTCACATGCTAAAAAACCTTCACATCCTTCACCCAAATGACTTGTGACGGATTTTTTCGTATTGCTTCCATATTTTCTCAACATTTGCAGGAAAAAACAACATGTGACACAACTTCTGTATTGTCCAGTGGCTTTTGTGGTGTCGCCCTTCTTCAAACCTGCTGCATCTGCCAACTCCGTAGCAAGAGCTCCCTTGGTCATCACCTTCACCGACTTAGCCATAGCCTTCATAGGAGCCATTGCGCTTGACTTGTTATAGGTGTTTTGTTGGACGCTGCGAAGTGTGGGCGATTGGAGCCAAACTGCTACGAAAAATACGAAGATCTTGAGCTTTGAATCAACTCATCAAGCCAGTTGTCATGACTGCAGGATCCCGCCGGATTTCTGAGGTTCATACATGGAGGGGAGGATACGGTCCAGAGGCCCTACAAAGCTAGCACATCCCATTCATCAAGCTTTTCTATAACAAGATGCATTCGGCTTGCTGGGCGTCTTACCCAAAATGTGAAGGGAAAGTATCGCAATAGTCCCACTACTGTAAGTGCATCATTCAAAACCAGCTGAGAGAGTTGCGGGTTGTTCATCTTGAATACTTTGATCTCAGTGGCTGTCACCTGATTGCCATTGGAGTACTGACACACCCGGTCCGGCGGCTTCGAATTGGTATGAAAAACTTAGGCCCAAACGTAGATCACCGGCATTGGTACTTGTAACCTGATTCAGCTGGAGAAGCTCACACACACAAATATGCAGCTCAAAGATATTTACATCAAGAAGAATCATGAAGAATCTTGCTGGTCTCTTGCAATTGATCATCTCCGCAAACTAGGGATCTCGTCAGCAAAGCACAGCGTAACTTCAGCAAAGGGCTCCAAGCTACTTAATTTTCCATGTGACTTACCTATCTCACGTGCCAGCAGTCCTGCACAACGAATCTAAAGCAAAACGTCAAATTATGTTTCATTCCAGAATTAGTTCAAAGCAGCATGGGCATTTTGTGATTTTGTGAACGTCTGTATCCTACAGCTTCAGTACGCTCTAAGGCATGAGCTTGGAATCCATCATGAACGAATCATAGAACGTGACCACATAAACAAATTCATAAGGTGGCGTGCAATATATGTTCATAGGCGTACAGCGGCCAACTTTTAAAGAGGTGGTAATCATTCGCACGTGCCCATTCAGCATAGGACTGAGTCTCAGACTTCTTTGGTTCGCTTTCCTCCAGCCGGCTCTCTTGGCGATTCCACCTTGGTGTTTCAAATGTGCTCCAACCTGTCAGTCTTCTCCAGTGTGGGTGATATGAGATGATACATATTGATAGATATTGATGCATATTGATACATAATCATCCATAATCCATGATGTTGGAACAGTTGTAGTTCAATTGAAGCATTTCAAGACATTCTCTGAAGTCTTCTATCCTTGTCAACAGCTGGCGCATCTTTTCATGGTCGGGTTCGGCTGCTTGATGAGCTTGGTCGTGCCCCTGCCCATCCGTGTTTCAACGAGATGTCAACGTTGCCACTTGGCCAAAACCACTTAGCGATCTCAACTCTTACCTGATATCATTGACGTGTCCTGTATGATATCCTCTCTATATCACGAGTGTTCGAAACATTTCCCCCAACAATTCATTTAAAAATGACACCTTATGACACCACAACTCCACAATGTAGAGTACTGAGGTCAACACCTCCACTAGAGCCGCTAGACATCGGCCTACCTCGTGAATGTCGCTGAGTGTATCTCAAAACTTGCATCTCACAAGCTGCAATTTGCACTATAGTTGGTCATGCAGCATGCAAGGACCAAAGCTATTCTGATCCAAAATTTCCTTTATTGCATAATATTGCATATGTCTGCATTTCTGTGACATTTGAAAGTCGAGCATTCCCCGAGGTGCGTTCTCTGAATATGGAACCACGTTGACATATCATATCATGACCATCTCACAGTCAACGTTTAGAAAACATGGCCTTTTCGGGTGTTTCATGTGCTCAATTATTTCATCAATTTCATTCAATGTCATCCCTTGCAACTTAGGTACTCTTCCGACTGGCCACGATGTCTTCCCCGGCCCGTGTGGTTTGCCGTGTCCGTTCATGGGCCGGAGGTCGAGGTGGTGGCAGTGCAGGAGGTTTCTTGAGGCCAGTGATACCATGGGATTCCTCCAGCGCGCCGTAGACTCGTTGAGGCTCAAAACCGGGCTCCAAACCTGTGACTCAGTTGACGTTGGCCAAAAATAAAACGAAGCAAAAGGATGTTGGGAAAAACCCTGCGCCTTTCAGAACCATGGAACAAATGTATCGTAACTTGTTAAATCTTCCAAAAAAAAACAATCATTTGCATCTGCAAGATTGTGCAAGTACCTGCCAAAGCCCGATCAATGCCATCTGCCAACGATGTGAAACCGCCAACGCCACCCATGTGAGCTGTTGGCAAACCAGCATTTGCCTCAGGGCTGACCAAATAAACATATCAAAAAAAAATATCAAGAAAAATCATGGAACATATGGAAGATCCAACCCGAAAATTTCGCAGTTCTGTCCAAGTCTCAGCAGATTGCATCCAAGGAGTGCCGGTGGCTTTTCCACTTGCCTCTCGTTCTTGTTGTGTTTGAACCATTGTGCAGTGTCGATCGTAGCTGGAGTTGCAGGAGCAACTGTAAGATGATGTGAAACTACCCTTGCCGCGCTTGCATTTCTTCGTGCGCTTGTCATGGTCCAAATAGGATTGCCGACAGCTGGAACATTTCCTGATGCGACTTCACACCATCAATGGCGATCAGATCGATCAGTATGAAAGCAGAGCGGAAAAGCATGGAAAAAATCACCAAAAAAACTCAAGAAGATCCATAAAGTTAATTAAGAGTCTTACGCTCTCCTTTTTGGTTACATTCCAAGGTGCAAATCACCAGATCCCTTCACGGGAACGTAGCTGAAGGCGTGACAGGTGCAACCAGCCATTTTGCACTTCAACTTCCTCTTGGGTGTCAGAAAAACTCTCCATGGTGGAATCATCTCATCTGAAATTCTAGGTTTCTGCATGGCATTTTTCAAAAGAACGAGCAGTCAACGAGCAACTCCTACTTCAAACAAGCAAGGACACGAAGTATCACATGAGAAATGGCTATCAAATATCACTTCCTCCTCGGACGTTGTGACACGAAAGCATCGAAAACTTCGGCCTGGTCTCTGGATAATCTGCCCAGGTGTGCTCGCGATACCTGTGAAGCAACCGCATTGACAGAGCATTGACCGATCAGATGATGGTTTCCGGTTTTCCGCACCCAACCTGTGTCCACAAAAGCAGGTAGATGCAGGACCCACTGCTTTACATTCCAAGCCGCTCTCTGCCTATCACAAAATGGCTGAAGATCGGCTGAACACACATCGATAACATGGGAAATGCATTGAGGATTGACGATGATTGACGATGATTGACGATGGCGACTGGACCACCTCCACCCAATAGACCCACAAACGACGTTCAGGGTCTGCAGCTCGTTCTCTCAACGCTTCGTATTCACCTCGGGATTTGCAGCGAGCTTCGTTTCCACGTCAACGGACAAAAATTGGGCAAACATTGGAAGAAGACTCGTCCTGAAAGCACGTGATACACGGTAATGCAGTGATAACACTTCAGGGATTCAAAGCTTGGGAACGTTCATCCAGCAAACGCCCACCATCAGAATCACCCACCAGTTGACGATACCTCATCTGCACGCATAGATGCATCGTAAAAAAATCAAGGGTTTGATCGAACGCCTTGCAAAGCGGTAAACATTACACAGCTAGGAAGGAATGTTCCCAAGTTCCAGTTGGCCTGTGACGGATGGTGACTCGAATCTGGGGTTGTGAATTATGCACCGAACTGTACAGGACGCCACTGGCTGCGCGTCATAATTCTGTCAGTGTTTAACCATTTGGATGGGCAAGTATAATCTTCAGCCAAGCATCTCGAAATAGGCCTAGGGTGTCCGTTAGCAGGCAAACATGGACATTGTTCCGAGCATCTGCCAACACAGTACGGTACGTCGGTACATGTGCAGTAGTACAGTACTATGATCTCAGCACTGCACATCGACATGTTTCATCGCATCTTGGGGCAAAAACCTCGGAGAAAAATGCGTTAACCAACACTTTGTTCATAGAAGAAACATCGCCCCCCACTTCAGAAATGGAAACCCCTGCCAGTTCTGGACACCGGCAACCATGGATTATATATGTATCGGAAGCATCCAATGCAGCTCAGTGGCATTGCTGTTCCTGCTTGAACCTGCCCAAACTATATATAAAAAAGATACTAATACATGTTCAACAGAATGCCATAAGAGTGCACATTAGGCAACGGATCAACTGCGCAAACAGTCAACCATGAGCCATCATGAACACCCAAACAAGCATCCAACATCTCTCAAACGGTAAAAATTCTGACATTGAAAATGGGCACCTCTCTTTCAACGATCGGACCACCCAGGCCATTGATAGTAGTAATGGTCCCAGGTACTGCCGCCTCCCAACAGCGACACTTTGGAGTCATTCACCATTTTTCACTTGCGAAAACATCTAACATCAAGTGACATCATGTAGCATCCCGCAAATATCTTTCAGATGTTTGGCTGCTATTTGTATATAGATACTTACTTGAACATGTCATTGAAACCTTACTCTTCAATTTCTTCAATTCATTTGCAAAGCACCTGAATCTCCTCTGGGGGCTTGTCACCCCATGGTGAACCTGGATAGTAACCTTCAGATAGAAACTTCATCAAGGGACTCTTGAACCAACAAAAACACGATGGACATAGGCTTTGTCTCAGCAATTTTCATCACCTTGCTTCCTTCCACAAGTTTTCTTGCAACCAAGTGGCGATCCTTGTCTTTCAACGGTCGCACCGGCATTTCGAGTGGCTTCGAGTCGCACGTGCACAAGCGGGTTAAGAGTTGTTGAAATTAGTCGTTTCTGAATCTGATCAGTTCAAAAGTTCAAAGTTTGATCTACAGTATCTTTATGTATCATTGTATTGTGGATTCTTTCACTTTCTTCGTTCCAAATGATGTCAATTAATTAATCTCTTGAGGTGGGAAAGTTTCCAACGTTTCCAAGGTTTCCAACATTTCCATGACTGACACATAATTGGCGTCCAAACGGAAGGCAGAACTGAGATTCCCACCTGGCACCTTCAATGAACAAACCGTGAATGTTTTGACCTTCCAGCAGCTTCAACAAAGCTGGTTGCAAAACGGGAAAAAACATCAAGAAATCTTTGCACATCATCGATCATCTTGTCTCGTCTCCCCTTCTGGAGTTTTGTATTTCTGGCCTTCCTCTGGGACATGTGCGCGGTCGGCAGATTCCACAGTCAAGACCTGCCAACGGCTGGAGTGGCGACAGTTTCACCATCGACGGTTTGTTTGGCCTCAGTATGGGTCACCATGTCATCCAAGGCCCACTGGTCTTTCTTGCTGTGTTGTCGCGTCACCTGCACAAGGCAACCACCACATAACATCACATAAACATCATCGAATCATCCATGAATATCCATGATCCATCATGATCCATCTTCCACGAGTAGGCGTGTAGGTTGACATCTTCTGGAAAAACACACCTCTTGCCGGATGGCTGTTAGGAAGCCCTGAGCATTCGTGAAGCCAGTGATCCAAAAGGATTTCCAATCCTCGCAGTCACGAAGGTCGGCATGCAAACAGATTCTGGGAGTTCTGGGCCATTCTGCCGTGCTGGAATGCCGTGGTGCTTCATCGAAAAAACACGATGGAATCACAAGTCACAACTCAAAGCTGGTTGCCATGACAGCGAGCTTGCCGCTCCTTTCGGCTATGCTCCAGCCACCAAATCAATTGGTTGTACCTGCAATGCTATAAAGCACAAAGCGAATCTTAAAGCTCTGTTCGTCAGGGCTGTTCAGCCAACCCCTAGTACCATGACAGCGTAATGACGAAATGTCAGGACCTGTTCCCAATCATGCAATACATGATAATTACGCAATAAATACGTGATAAATGATAAATAGACACATAAATCAGTATATCTATACGTCATCACAAGTATGCATGCATCCCTGCATCATGGAAACCGGAAACTGCCACCATCCCTGAGAGAACGATGAATGATCTCCATCTTTTCGAATCCACTTTGACATTTGTCCCTGCCTATCAGTCAACCCAGTGCACCAGCCACCAATTGAAGGTAACAACCATGAGATTTCAGCACCAGAAGCATCATGTGTCCACTTCTTTGGCACTCGCCCATCCTTAGGATCTCACTCATGGAAGCTCACGGGGAAAGTGCCAAAGTGCTAAAGTGTCAATGAAAATGGGGTTTCAGGGTTTTGCACCAGGAAAATATGGAGTTTACATCATCGATCTTGGTGCCTCTGCCTGGTTTTTTGAGGCTTTGGGGGAATTGTTCCACAAAGAAGTGCAGCATGAACACCTTGGAATCAACGGCACATCTATGTTGTATATCATATGTATGCTGCATCCAAGGATCGAAAACGCAGTTTGAATCCTCCAACAAATCCACTGTCATCACCACTGTGCCTTCAATCGCCATTATCAAATTGTCCAGACTGGTGCGTACAATGGAGATGATGTTCCTCAGCAACTGAGTGAGTGTTCTTGTTCCCCAAATTTGCTTGACACATCTTGGCGAATTCATCCAGAGTTGATTATGAATCATGTCATGTTGATTCACGTTATGTTACATTTGAATTTGAAACCATTTGAATCACCCGTTTCTCCCAACGTTTTGTATAAATTAACTGGCATTTCTCCCAACAAATCGAATCGTCTCCGAGCTTCGACAGGCGCTGCAGCTCTTGGAAGAGGAAAATGTTTAATGGAGCTTTGAAGCCCCGTTCCTCAGAATCCAAAAATCTCAACGATTTTATAGAAACTAATATGCAAAAACATGTCAAAACATTAAATGTGTCTGTTTATCTATCAAATAAATTCATTAAATCATTAAATGTGTTTCTGTTTATGTATCAAATATCATGATTCTTTTCTATGATATATAAACACTAAATAAGCAAATACAATGATAGTACCAACTCTATGCTAGAGGATTCAACAAATCTGCGGTAACACAACTTCTCTCTTTGAAGTTTCTTCAAATACCAAGCGACATTGGTTCCTCTTTGACCATCTTTCTTGTGGATTTGTGCCCGGAAGACTTCTTCAACCAACTCTTGAGGCATTTTATCCAATAGGTCCTGTGATTGCTCCTGCACCTGTTCGTCCACGGATTTGCCCACCTGCAAGCGAAAAACCGAAGGAACATTCACCCAAATCAAACATGCAATGTTATGCAATGTTCACAAATTCGTCGCCAAGGACATTGCCAATGTAAGCAAAAGATCATGAAATTCGTTTGAAGAAATATCTAAAGAGCTCGAAATTCAAAATCAAAGCAAGGCACGCTAGCACTGGAATCTTTGGGCTGTGTCTCAATAATGGTGGTCAACATCTCTGAGGCTTCCTTCAAGCGATAGGTGATATCAGCATTTGGATGAAGTCCAAAGATCAACGGTGAATCCACTGCTGGTACGCATTCGATGTGTTGATGGAAGTTGCCCATGTCAAGGCCTCAAGGGGAAATAAAAACCTAAGGCCCACAACCATCCCAACCAACATCAACCAATAGAACATATATGAAAATATTATGAAAATACTTGAAAATATATCGCAATAGTATCACAACATGACATGTTTGTGCCACTTTTGCAAAACTTTCGAGGCATTATGCAGGAGTATCATATCTTATCCCTACTGCGCCTTTTGGGATCTCGTAGTTGTAATCCGCACTGTACGTGTTGAAGGTGAATGATGGCCCAAACATCCCTTCGACCAACCACTTGGCAGCATATGTAATGAAAAGCTCACGGTCCAAGTCGTCAGTGATTCGACCTCCATATTGCACTTCGGCCACCATGTACTGAATCGTATTCCAGGAAAGTTGCAAGCCCACCATAATCGTTGAAGACATATGTTTCTCCAAAAACAGCAAGGAAGCATCCAAATCTGAGTTGTTAAACTCATATGGGACGCACCAACCAATCGCACCAAACTTCCGTCTTTCTTGAACAATACTGTGGAGAAAGGAGATGGCATAGAGAAGTGCTCGCCATTTCTCATGGTCCACCTGAATCTCCAATCTAAAAAAATATCTCCGCAACACCATAGCGAACGCAAATTCAACTGGAACTTTAGAATGCACAGACATATGTAGTGTGAGTCTTATTGGAAAACACATCAAAGACAAAGCGTCCTGCATGTTCATGAAGATTGATATATATATATATATATTTAAATATAAATCAATATCAAAACACATACATTGTATGAACATATAATTTGACAACGCATCCCCACAATAAACTATTATCATTTTGTATACTTGTATTCACGAATGGGCCTTGTCCAAGGTTTCTTGGGTGATCATGGTGGTATAGGTCCGATGTAGTGAAGCCTTCAAACCAGCAGGTGGCTCCTGAGTCACCTTGATGCATAGATGAAGCCTTGGGCGGAAAATTCATCCACGAAACTGTTGGTTTTTGTATGTTTTTTTAAATTTTGTTTCTTGGAGTGAAACATATATAGTGAAACAACGAACGACGGCATGGCTGCAAGAAAGAAGCAGGCCGATGGGGAAACGACTGGTGATCTCGCAAGTGATCCATAGCCGATAATCCTTGCATCAATTTTCGGAGCCATGTCTATTGCCAGGAAGTGAAAAATACAATACCCTCCTTCAAAAAAGACGTCAACAAAAATTAAAACATCAAAAAATCAAACATGTGTTATGATGTTATATGTCATGATATTTTGTTGATCTCTACGAGTTTTACTCCAAGGATCTTGATGGATCTCAGGTGTTTTGATCAAGGTCTCCTCACAGGGCACGGCAGTTTCGATTGGTGGTAACCGACAATGCCAGGTCCATCACTATACCTTGTCAATACTTGTTGAACACTTGAGCAGTCTTCAGCTGTGAACCCAAGGGTTGTGTGTTGTAAAATTCCCCACCAAGGTGGTGTCCTCCACTTCATTCATGTAATCAATGCCCAGGTGACAGTTTTGTAAGATCAACCAGCCACCAGTGATGAATGCCGCATGGTTCTTGTCACGTGCAACTTTCTCTTGACCTTCGCCCATCGAGACCTGTGAGACTGTCTGTGTCAACGCGTCTCGGGACACTTTCAACTTTCCGAATGTCCTTTCTCCCCGAAACTTCATGCCCTGGAGACTCTTCCGAGCATGCAGCATGCAGAAAACCCTTTTCATCTACAGCCTTTTCTCATCTATTTCCATCCCCCAGCTCTCTGCGACCTTGTCTGTGGGAAACTTCTTCTTTTTCTTGGCCTTGGTTCAGTGGCAAGGATATATGTATATATTTGTTTCACATGCATCGTTTTCTGCTTAACAGCAAATTGCCAATGCTGAAGAGTGGCCAGTTCATCAATCATGTTGGTAGGATCAGTTCCAGCCTGAAATCTTGTCAACCAAAACACATGACAAGAGCATCGTAGGCATGTGCCAAGTGGATATGTGGGAAACACATGCATCATGCAAGCACTTTTCAACTCTTCACATCGAAACAGGCTTCATTGAGTCGTTTTTCGGATCTGACAATCTAAGGATTTGACTGAAAGTAAATACAGAACTGGTTTTCGAGCAGCTGACTCCTCACAAACGTGTCACATGTGTGACATGTGTGACTGATGCCGGCATTGCCAGATATTGCCATCTTTGCTGTTTGGACTCAAAGGCTATGCGACCTGGAAAACTTCGAAGATGGTGTCTGTGATTGGAGCTGTGAATTTGGATCCCAATTGTTGGTCGATGAACTGAGCCTCAGAAAATCTATGTTGACATAGTGCGACATCCATGTGATAATTGTCTCACCGGTCTCACTCGCTTAAGCCACTGACGCAGGCAATGCCAACCCTGTCCTGTGCAAGGCGTTTCCCACTGAAATCTGGGAAGCAACTCGAGAAGCCGATGATCGATGGTTGTCTTGGTACAAATATGGGAAGAAAAAATGAGAAAAATCATAAAGTCATAAAGCATAAACACATTCATATCACATTCATCCATATCATTCCATATCCAGCCTTGTCCAATCAACCCTCCGAACCCAATTCAGCACCTCCCGCAAAGATCGAACAAGAACCAGCCGGAGGAATGGTCCTTGGCACTCGCCAGCAGTGTGTGTCAAATTTGTAATCGCTGCAGTGCAGCTAAAATTCACAAAATCCCTACTATTGCCTCATCTGGTCATCTCACTTTTGCACATTATCATAATCGTCTAAGTCTTCTCGTGCATGATGTGAGGCGCTGACCAATGCTTCGTTGCACCACAATTCCTCATTATTCATTGTTAAAACATGGCCAAAAAAACGGAGCTCATGGTGGCCCCACATGAGCACAGAACAAAGTTGAAAAGATCATTCGGGTCATGATGTGCCGTCGACATCCAAGAATGCAAGCCCAGAGTCTATCTTCAAACTCTGGCACTGGGCAATTCTCCTCCGTTTTGTCTCCGAGAGAATCAGGTTGCATCGGATGCACCGCAAATAGATGCAGCACGAACATTTCTTGAAAGAGGAGACAAACAGAAAACGATCAACTGTTTATTCCATCCCTCACGTTTGATCATCCCATCCAGCTGGAAGCTTCAGTGGAAATGACAGGAATCAGTCCGGCTCGCTCTCATCGAACCACTTGCGCCAACCAACGTCGTTCCTGACAGGTACTCGCATGTCTGAATAGAAGTCTTACACTGTTGGGTTGCTCAGTCTGGTGGACGCATGTTTTCGCCAAAAGCAGTGTGAACACATCACCAGTCGAGTCCAGTTATTGTCAACAAAAACGAATCTGGGAAGCAATTGGCAATAAAGATCAATCACGTGAATCACGTCTTTGTTTTTTTTCCCATGTCGCCTCTGCAAATGATCTGTAAGATCCTGGAACACGCGAATCTGTTCCCGACCTTAGGACTTCGAACTGTGCAACTGACAGGAAAGGTGACGGGTGAGTGGCATCCAAGTCACCAAAGCTGTGTCGTGTCAGTTGGATTGCATTCAGCCAGACCTGGCCGTATTGCCAGCCACATTTTTTTTGCACCTGTTTTTTTTTTGGCATCTTCTCAGATCTAGAGTGCCTCTAGATGAATGATGATGAATGGAATTGGGCAATCAGGATGAAATGAAAATAAAGGATAATGGTATGAATATATATGAAATGCCAGTTCAATCCCATCCCTTCCGACTTCCAAGCCTTTTCGCTCATCCATTTGCTGAAAGGGCAACTCCTTTCCACATTTTTGTCCAAAGAACCACCCGCCTGCCAGAAGGGATCGAAAGTATGCAGAATCAAAGGCGCCAATCACCAGCATGAAAGATGTCTCGAGAGAAAAGGTTCAGATCCAAATGGCCTTCAAGAAAATCATCACATCCTCACTGGTCCTTAGACTGAAGTCTCTTACAGATAGGTTTCGAGAAAGTGCTGATTCTCATTCACAATTCACATATTATACTATCATATGCTCACATATTCAATCATATTCACTTCATGATTCCACAATTCAAATGACAATTCGGTGATGTGGGAAATGTGCCGATGATGCAAAATGCTGCAGGTGAAACCACGTCGGAGGCAAGACATGGATGACATGGAAAATCGGCTCAGGATAGGGCAGGTCACCATTGACCACAGAAATCTTCAGAGCAACCATGAGCCTCGGATGGAATCCCAACCATATGGCTGCATAGCTCAGGAAACACATCATTTTTTCAAGCCCTGTGCTTAAACATCATCTTGTCTCTTTCAAAAAGACCACGATTCATGTAGCGGTAGACCTCAGGGAAAACACTTGAAGTACACATATCAAGCTGAAAACTATGAAATGGAAAGAGCTAGCAACAAGAACTTAAAGCAGCTTTTGTTCCTTGCCTCTTGGTTTCTCCCAGAAGGTAAAACATCTATTTCTTTCAAACCACATCTGGTAACAGCCACGACCTGATAGGTCAAGAAGTCGATGATCTTGTCAACACGTTTGGACCTCTGTGGAAACATGTGGCACCACGGTGCCATGATATGCAAAGGATGCCTTCAACGTTTGTGGGTAAGCTGGCACCCACTTAGTCGCTAGGTGTCCACACGTTGGTTGGACTTTTTCGGAATTCCTGACCGAGTAATCAAACCTGAGGAAATCAATGGAAAGCGATTTCCAACTGTCAACAACACTTGTTGTACCACGCTTCCAGCCAAATACCACTACTTTGACTTTACACGCAACAAACAGAAGGCTTCAGTATTGGCATTGATCATTTTATCAATCTTTTTCTGGATCATGTCCGCACATCCCTAAACCTCGCTTTTTGCACTTATCTATTGCTACTATTCAACTGATGTCTGCACTCAGATCCGGACTGCTCCAAGAATTGGTTCAAGGAACAACTGTACATCCAACCACTGGGCCTGTCGATTCCAGTCGATTTCATGCGCCACGATGAATTTCCATAGCTACGGTGACTTTCTTCCTCCACATTTCTTCTCAGCTGGGCACTGTAAGGTGATTGGATTGGTGACCAGAACCATGTCCGTCCTGAAGATTTGGAAAGGACATTTGGGGCGCTCAAAAATGACAACACTGAGATCCCAACATATTGAAATACCTTGGTGGCAGTGTGCCAGGCCAAGTCAATTCTTGCTGATTTGCATTAGCCGTTAGTACGACTAATGCATTGGTTCTTGTTCGCCTTTGTATCCCCTCAACTCTCCTTTGGTGCTCGCCACGCGGCCCCCCCAAAAAAAATCTCAAGGGAGCAGCAGGATGATTCTGACAATGACTGGGCCAAATCAGTTCCTGCTATTTGTCCCATGCGATGCTAGTCCTTTACCTAAATGATATGGTTTTCAACTATCCATTCACTGCAGCGGAACAACACGCCGGACCAGCTTTCGATGCAAAATGCCATTGCACCGAATAAGATCTGATCATAGAAGAATTATCAGGGCTGGCATTGTACAAACACATCCATGCTTGGTGGAAATACGTCAACTGCATCATGGAGAATTGGAGACTGATCTTCAATCCAGGCTGCATCAAACTTCCTCTTGTGGCCACTGATCGGAACCTAAGAACAAGGATATGCGGATATGCGCTACGATCCTGACCCTCAGATCAGGTGATAAATTTACATCCCAAGATGTAGGCTGCTCCCTCTTTTCGTCAATCTCCACAGTCCTGCATGCATCTTCGAAAGTTAATCGTTGCCAAAGTTTATCTCAAACGTATGGACAACTTTGGCACAGTTCATGAAACCCAAATCTTTGGCACCTCTGCCGAGCTTCATCTAGCTTTCCTTCAACCTGGGGATGCAGTTAGATCAGTTAGATATGTTAGATGCTGGTAATGTTGCATAGATGTGCATAGTATCCGAGTGGATAAAACCTGGCCTCTTTTGCCTTGGCTTTGGTGTTTGCAAGCACATCGATGAGCTCTTGATCGTCCTACCACTGAAGGACAGTCATAGTGAGTAAATGCTAGCGTGGATTTCTCAGCGCTGAGTAATTCATTGAAGTGATTGACAGCTATCGACAGGAAATGCATCATGTTACTCTCATCTTCAATCCTTTCACAACTGGACTGCAAATACTGAAAGAGGTCCATATCATTTCAACAATATGAAGATGTATCAAGTGATATTTTGTCAACGCAAGTTTTCATGTGAAAAATCATGAAACATCTCCAAGCTCAAGGTTGCTTGGATTTTTTAGCGTCCAGCAAGTTGCCCTTGGAGCTGGAGAGTCGTTCCTGAATGGCACATCACCATGTCTCTCTGTTTGATCTCAAAGCTGCTTCACCGCTTCGCTTTCCCCTGAGGCTCACACCAACAGGATCTGCCCTAACCTGTTGCAGTTTCAGGATGTTTCAAGTCACCACAATCATTCTTCAGCCCATATCACTAGAAATATGCAGACCATTTTGTCCCACAACTTTCCCTCCATAATCCTCTGTACTCCGCCGGCGTGGTGGATTTTCCAAGATCGATTCGGTGTCACATCAAACAGTAAACTTACTCCGAGATCATGGCGCTTGTAGGGCTTTGGTGTTGTTGGTTGCGTCTTCCTTTGCAAGCGTCAAGTAAGCATTGGCCAATTCAGGATAGCAAGCCATAAACATCACAAATCTAATGCAGTTCAAACTCCAGCTACAAATCAAGACTTAGGATCATGAACACTAACAAATGCAAATTTTCTGGGACAGTCACACATCAAACACCTACTAAAACTTTAACGCAGAAACAGTTGGCATTTGGCAATATACTTTGATGAATTAGAAACCAACAATATCAAAACCGTGCCAATTTGTTGCCTTATCAGTCAACTTTCGGAAAACTCTCGATTGATCAATGAAGATTGATCTTCTGAATCTTCTGCAAGCACTAGCAAGATTGCCAAGTACGGTCCTTCAGTGCAACGAGCATCTCCTCCAAGGCTTTCTGTTCCATATTCAAGACTCGCCCTAGCCTTCCAATCACTTGAGACTTTTTGTGCCAGTTAACTGAGCTTACTAAATCTTGTTCAAATCCTTTCCCAACATAGCTCCACAAAACACCAAGGTCGCGGCAATTGTTGTTCTAAACCTGTGGCTCTGAGCTTTCAGAATGGTATGATTGGATTGTCAAGGTGAACATTAGTTCGACACACCCACCTCGCAACGTCACGGTGAAGTCAATAACCTTGGCACTACAAATTTCCCCAACCCAAGTGTGATATCCATACATCATACTACATATCCATCCACATTCCACCAGCCCAAACATCTGAGCACAATCCTATCAGTTGAATCTCTCCTTCTGTGCTCCTAACGGTTGTCTTGGCAGAAAGCTCAGGACTGAAATGGGGATTCGGCAACCTTCACAACTCAAACCACCGGTAGAGATCATACGAGAAAAACCATGCAGAGAGAGAACGAAGTAGTTGCTCGTTGACATACTATTTTTGATCATTAACTACTGCAGGCTTCTTTCCATGCCCTGCGGCTTTCTTGCGCCATGGTTGAAAACGCTCCTTTTTGACTGAGAAACATTGTATTCGCTTCTGCGTCCAAGACTTGACGCACACCGCCCTGGAGACTTGAAAGTGACATTTGTGATTCTCACTCATGCCATGGGTGTTTCCCACCAGTGGCGGTGATCTGCCGCCAGTGGTGATCTGCCACCGTCGTGTATTTGTTACCTAGCTGGAGCAGAAGGAGCCGAGAAAAAACACTTTCTTTTGGTGGCCCTCAAGGCCAAACGAAACAACACACGTGGCCTGCAGTCTAAGCCACCAAGGAGGGAGGCGAGTCGTAGTGCATTGTGGTGCCACCGTTTCTTCACACCGACCCACAAACACGAGGGCAGGATAGGGCCAGGGAGCGAGGTGAAGTGCCAAACGATCGCACTTCATGCCTTGAACCAGCCACGCTTAATGTAGTTGTGGCCAGATAGCTGCACGCCGAGCATCTGTGCACATGATATGAAAGGCGGTCAAAACCTCTAGTACACTGAAAGGACATTAAGGGTTGGGTATCGTTTTTTCTTGCGGACCCTATCGTTCTTGAGGGTTTGGACTAAATTGATGATCCCAATGTGAAACTAAGGTTCTTTGGTCATGGTATGTTAGGGTAGCGGTCGAATCCTTTTGAGAATAGCTTCTACGAAAATAACTTATGTAATACCTCCTATTACGTAGGTTTTGAAAGTTGCTCATATGGGCTCCGGCCGTCGGCGAAGGTTTCTCCTTCAGGCTGGCGCCTTGGATGAATACCGGTTTATCTCTTATCGAGGACTAGGTGGATCACCAGGTGTGGGAGGTGATCCTTCAGGTCTAGATGGACCACCAGGTCCTCCAGGGACCGGAGGATTACTGGAAGTTGCATGAGCGCATCCTCCAGCATGAGGGATTGGGCATAAGTTATCCTGTTCTGAAACAGCCATGGCATTGCAACCACACGTTGTCGGACAAAAAAAGGCCATGTTTTTGAAACCCCAATCGAAGAGAGCACTCCATTCGAAGCAATCACCCCATGGAATGCTTCGACTATTCAGGTAGCCTTTGAAATCACAGCCATTTTCCCACATGGCATTTGCCACAACTTGAGCTATCTGTTGATTTTGATGTTCCGGACCTGTTGCATTGGCAAATCGATGAAGATCACTGACCCAAGAAACCCAAGGAGTAAAGTTTCGAAGTTCTTCTGCGGTCTTCTCATCGCAAGTCCCTTCTGTGATCTTCTGATTGTATTTCTGCGAAGTTCGACACTGGTCAACCGGGCAGCCTTGTAAATACATGAACCTCGACTTTCACCCGCACTTTTGGCTGGTTTTTGTGCCCCTGTGGTGTGCCTTTGTTTTTGCGCATGTACATTGTATGATGCTATATTATGTTCTTTCCCGTTTTGTTTTCTCCGAATCAACTAGACCAGTTCACATCCTTCAAAGTACACCTATCTACACCTGCCAAAAAAATATTCTGGAAAGGCATTGAAATGTATTATTAGTCTTTGGTCTAATGAGAATTTCACGCCACAGTGCTCACAATGTAAATATATTTATATACACATACAATTCTCAGAATAATCACAATGATCTAAGTGCCATCAAGAAACTCTCCTCCAGGGTCGGAACAACCGCAGGTATCTGAGCACAACAAACGTGTAAGGAAACCTTTACCACCATCAATACCTCGACTAGGCATATCAGTCACTGAACGACAAAAAGGTTTGGCATCTTCACAGCTCTTGATACTCCAATCTCCCAACACATCACGAAGATAATTCAGCATGATCTCATTGACTGCCAAATCCTCACATTTGGGATTTCCAGCGCTGATCTGATGTTCCAATCCCAGAAAGGTCAAATGATCCAATGTGAAGGTATCTTCAACCCATACAGCATATTCCTCATATGGCCCTGGGGTAAATTTGCCAGCTTGATCTATAGCATCTGTTTTTCCATATGCCCTCGCTGTGCTGCCATTGGTTGGAGCCAACATGGTAATACCACGAGTGTCCATGGCCCAAATGAAATTCAATTTTCCTCCACACATCGCTTCACTGACTTGGTAAAGTTGATCGCCCATAGGTAACAGCAAATCCAATAATACCCACAGTGACAAAAGCAGAACTGCCAAACACATGAAAACAGATTTCACATCACTTCCTTGAAAACGTTTGTACGCAGGTACTTGTAAGGGCTCTAAATAATGTACCAAGTCTTTTCCTGCGGAGCTTGCGAGGGCTGCAAAAATGTAGTTGTCAACATCCAGGATGATACCTAGAGATACGGCATTCAGGATGAGCTCCGTCACATTTAGGGTATTAACCAAAAAATAAGATCCCACGTAGACCAGTGCTGCAGCTGCAATCAACCTGTAAATCACCAAGATGTAGCTCAAGAACTTTCGTGCTGTCGATACAGTGATTAATTTGAAGTGCATGATCTGTGTGAAAGGATTCTGTCGAGATTCAATTTGACTCGGTCCACTCTGTATGGCAAGTATTCCACGATGCAAGGCTAATGCTTCACCAATTTCCTTTGCGACCATCATGTACCAGCAAAGTAATGCCACAATACCTCAGTGAAGCTACTTTGTAGGGAAAAAAAAGGGAATCAAGTGCCACACATATTCCCAAAAACATGTATACTACATGTAGGATTAAATACAAAACATATCAAGACATATGAGTACGTGGTGTCTGTCAAGCGAATCAATCTATTCAAAGCAGAAAGGATGAATCTTATCGAATCTTGGTTCTTTGGTATCTTTGCCTAGGCTCAGTCTGAGAGCACCCTTCAGCTGCCACGATATGTTACGATACGTATCGTAAACCAAAACTTTGCATCATTGCGATGCATTGCGATTCACGACAAATTGCGGCTCCTCATGATTTTCTGGTATCTTTCCATATCTTTCCACTCAGCCGAGACACACAAGGTCTGTCCATTAAAGAATGCCCAAATGCCTTGTACATCGAGTCTCAGATACTGCTTGATCTCCTCGAAGAGAGACATCTGAATTCCAGAGAGGTGTAAAGATTTATCTCCACCACACACCCGCTCCCCCAGAGACAGTCCGACAACAGGATCATATTGACTCAATGCATGAGCTGAAGAGCGCCTCCATCGCAAGGCATCTGACACCGTTTGATCAGTCACCACAGGATCTAAAAAATTGACCATCGCAAAGCCAAAAAAAAGAGCTTGCATGAATATTGTGAAGAGAACCAGTGCCACTGTTTGTGCTGCTCCCAAGCATCCCAGGTGTCCAGTTCCAACAAACATCATCAAATCAAAAGTAGATTGTACGAAACGATAGTGTTCTGGAGGAATTGGACTTGGACTGGTCATTTCCTGAGTCGATGCCGCCGATGCCGCCGTTGCCCGTTGTTTGACCAATGAATTGGCCGTGTGTTCCGAAAAGAACCTTCGGATCTGCGCAGATTCCGAAGGATCCACGGATTTGATGATTCCATTTTGTGAAGGCAAAACACAGGGAGATGAAGCTGACAAAGTTCTGGGAGCCAACATTGATTCAACCTCCTGGCCTTCCACGCTGATACCCACAAATTGGGAATCCTCGTCCACATCCATCTTTTGCTTCGCTTCTAAAGCGGCCACTCGAACGTGAAGGTCGGTCTCGATCAACATCCTCGGAATTTTTCATGCGAAGTATGCACACCCAGAGAAGTTGATGCTCATGGTGCTGGGAGTTGAAATCTGAATGGATGCAAAACAGTAAAGTCAGCTTTAAATTGAACATGTCTGAAACACTTATGAATTATACCATATTATACATACATTTCAGACACATCTCGACGAAGCCATAATGACTATGGTGGTGTTTTGCCCTCGCAAGAGAAAATGCAGTCTTACAACACGTACAATGTCCTAAACAGGTGTTTTTGGAGCATTCTTGGAAGTTTTTGGCGATCAAACGCCTTTGTAAACAACAGCATTTCAGCTCTTGGTTTCTCGTGGAGGTTTGTAGTAAATCTACATTCGATTCTGTAGAGACAGCTTGGAATAAGGAAATTTTTGCCACACACATCCTTGAATCTCCTCACTGAAACATAACTGGTGTTGAACCACAATGCTAAGATGTGAATTCCAAGTGTGAAGCTTTTAATTCATTCTGCATATCAGGTGTGAAACTGCACACCAGGTGATGGTTCACTTCCCCTCAGACGTTGTCCATGGAAGGGAATCAAGTGCTCAAATTTCGGACGTGCGAAGTACAGATTTGTTGCGACCTTGATCGGCCATCTCACACTACACTAATTACACCATAGGTTTGGTCGACATTTTCAGCTTCTTGCTGAAAATTGGTCATCACATGTACCTACCCTCCTCTCTATGACCCTCGGGCAAACATGTTGGTCTTACTTTGTAATTACCTCTGGATTTTCCAAGGCTTTCTCAACAGGACCGCAAATTTCCGGATCGTTCCAGAAACGGTGAGAAACGCTGGCAAGTTCTCGCACACCTTGTTCAGATAAGCATCTTGACAGTGTTTTCCAAACGCTGAAACCGTTGTTCGAACTCCTCTAAGATGGCCAGCTCGTTCGAAGACATGGTGAGACAGGGTGGGCACCAGCAAATGGACTTCGTTTGGGACTCAAATGCAGCTGCTGTGACATGCATCAAATGAAAATTTAGTCAACATTGACCTGTTTGCAGGAAAATCCAGTGATTTTGTATTTACGTGGACTTGTTTTGGTTGTTATACTAGTAGGTACATATGAGATCCACCATGATCCGCTTCTCATGGTTGGTTCACAAAAAGAGCTTTTCTCCCAGCCTGGATGTCATGTAAAGACAAAATCGTTCATCATACTCCACGTTCGTATCCTCAGCTCTCTCTCCAGCTGTCCCCCAGTTTCCCACACCGAAGGTCCACACGTTGCACCATTTTGCACGATCCACATCTTAGGAGTTGACACCGATTCGTATCACGAGCTTCTTGGCGGTGGCCTGGTCAAAAATATGGGCGAAGACGTAGAAGATGACACGAAATTGATGAATTCATTGCCTTCATCACCACTGCTTTCTCCAGCACAGGGTCCAAGATGGGATCCTGGGCCAAAGTTGAGAAACACACCTAACAACTTAACAACCTATGAATCTGGTGGCTTCATGATCTTCCTGTATCTCGAATCAATCCATCAGAAGTGGCAATATTTTGGCTGATATCAACATCTAAAAGACTCAGGTCATTGCCATCTCATTTTCAACGTTCTCGATGATCAAGCACCTTCAGTGATATGTGTTGGAGATGGCACCTTCCCAGTAACTGTGACTATTATGGATCCTTTCAAACCTTCATTTACCACTGCTACTGGATAGGGGCAGCACCCTCAGAGCTGTGGCTAGAATCAAAAATGATAACACTTCGCTTTGATTCCGAAGATGTTCAACAAAAACTTGGGTGCTCACAAACCATGGCTGATAGTGCACTCCAGCTGGTCCTCAACAACTTGCAACAATTGCCAGCTTTTTGATGCTGCCCTCCTCGTTGCCCCCTGACGGGAGCAAAGCCTGTCTCTTTGTGCGGCCACTTGCAGCATTTCAGTTAGGTCAAAAATCGTTGTTCACACAAAGCTTGGAAAATAATGATACTCAACTGAACCGGTTGCCAACTAAATTCAACTGAACTAGTTGCCACCAGTTGTCCTTCAGCAATCGGTTTTGCAGAGTTGTCACCTTGCAATCTGCAACTCACAAAATACTTGGTCCAGTGTCCGCATGCCCGTTGTCAACATTATCTGGTGGTGTCATATTCGAGACATGAGCGGTTGCCGCATGCAAGCCCATGAAATTGAATATTACAGAATAACAAATGACAGATGAACCTGGTGACCTTCTCCATTTCAAAATCATATGTGACAATTGTAACTGACATCATTTTACCAGAAAAAACAGTATGAAAAATGAACAAATCTATAATCAATCAATAGTATAATAGTCAAACATCCTTTTGATACTGAGATTCCTGCACACATATTTGGTTCTTGGCGAATTCGACTCTGCTCCTTTTGTTTGATCCATGCCTTGGAGATTCGAAGAAATTGAGCAATCGCCCATGGGATCTGAGATGCGACATCACTAAGCTCCGGTCCAACGCTTGGCCTTGTGGATCTACCATCAATGGATAACGTGAAGATCGAGTTACCTGGGGATGTAAAGAAGAAACACACCTTCCTGATATGTGAACCTGCGAGTGTTCTTTTCTATAAATATATGCTATATATGACATATATATAAAAGTGCTATGTGAAAAATATGGATTGGCGAATTTATGTGTTTACCAATTTCGATGCAGCACCGAGCACTGGACCATAATTGCATTCTGGATTGACCTCAGTGCCCACGATTGGGAGCATCATACAAGAAGCAATCCAATGACATGTGGACCTAAGCAGTGAAACTGGGACACCCTGCAACTCATCACTTGGTAGACCTTCCAGTGACCACCTCAAAGAGATGCTCAAGAAAAATGGCCAACCTCTGTGGTGTTTCCAAATTTCATGTATTCTCAAAGCGTCGTCTTCAAATCCTACTCAATCTACTCCTTACCATCTCCTATCATCTACTTCTTTCATGTCAACATTTCCACCTTTTGCTTTTCCACAACTCGGGCCTTTGGCAAGTCTATGCCCCAAAAGTGCGAGTGCAGCTTCTGGGGCTTCTACTCGCCAACGGTGCCTTCATCAACCAAAAACTCCACCATGTTGACACCTCATGTGCAAGGTGCTTTCCTTTGCACTGCCTTACGTCTCCGTTTCTTCCTTAAAAGTGAAGCGATTTCAGAAATCAAGTGCTTGCAGTATTGACGACATCAACTTGACTTAAACTGTCAGTAGCACTTCTGTCCAGACCATCCAGCACTCGAAGCAGCTCAGATGTAGCACAAAAGGCACACAAATCTTTATCTGTCTTGAAAGTGTCGCAGCATTCCGCGAAACTTGCAACCAAAGCGAAACGTCCAAAAATCAGCTGCTTTTATTTACAACATCTATCAACATCTTTATTTATATCTTTGTTGAATACTTAGGGTTAGGGTTTTGTTATCACAAAGGTTCACAGTTCTGTTGGGCTTCCAACGTTCGTTGGCAGGCAACTTGAGCTCGCGGATTTCACGCATGAAGTTCTCTTGAGCTCAGCACGGGCCAAGTCGGCGTGCGAACCGAAAGAAACGGTACTGACATTAACAAAAGACGTTGAACAAACGTTTCGTAACTAGACAACATCAAACTTACGAAACCACATGCGACATTGGTGACAAGACCATGTGAACCATTGAGACCAGTGCGACGAGTGGGTAGATGCTAAGATCCCTTTATGAATTTAAGATCCTTTAAGCACGGTGCTGATCTTGTCGCGGAACTCCGAGTTGAATGGACCGCAATACCTCGATCAATCGATCAACGGGTCGATCGAAGGTCCCGTGGTGACTCACCCCATGTGCCCCGGTGACGCCGTGACTTCGAGGGAGTGACGTCACGAAGCCACCAGCCAAGGCCTCAGCTACGCCGTCTACAGTTTGACACATGATGCCTATAAATGCTTTAAGTTTTAAGTTTTAACTTTTCAACCATCAAAGAGCGATCGTCAACTTGTCACTGCGATTGCTGTTGAAAAGGCCGCTTTCCAACTCTAGCAAGGCCGGCAGAAACAAAACTTGCTGTGACCCAACAAACTGAGTTTTGTGCAACATCACCCACCAATTTCAAGCGACGCGATGCAAATGTTGCAGCATCCTATTGGCTGGATTAAATCTGACAAATCAACTCTTTGAAACTGCAACCGTTCACGGGCACTCAAAATGAAGACCTATTGCTTTGTCAGATTTCGCATGATTGTGTGTATTCAATATTTTCTTGGACTCCTTGGAAAAGTAGATTTGATCCGAAAGACATGAAACACTGTGATTCTTCAGTCCTCAGTCCATCTGTCTTGCTCAGTTTCAAGGCCCTTCAACAAGCGATTCGCCGCATCCTTTGGGGGCTCCAAAAATGATCACTGGTCCAAAGGCTTGAAGGTGGAACAAGTTGATCTCTCAGATCAAAAATCAGGTGCCGGCAGTCTTCCTTTTTTGAGCTTCTTTGTTTGCCTAGCAGATCGTTAGACTTTCAATATATTTCAATGATGCGCCCCACCTTTTGAAGCCGATTCTATGCCACGAATGTAATGAATGAATGTCTTTTGGGTACGGGTCACCGAAAAACAAAAAAAACATGGCTTCCCACCTCCAACTCTGCTTTTGCACTGATAGCTGCTTGCAATTGTCTATCCTTAGGGCATTTTTCAAGTCTTTCAAGTCATCTGTGAAAACCTAAACATTCATTTTTGTATCTTCACCTGCTTTCGTTTGCATCTACCAAAAACCCCATCTTGGTCCCCCAACCAATTCAGCCACTTCACTTTGAACTTTGTGAAGTTCACCTTCTGCCTCGTGAAAGTTGGAAAAAACAGACCCCTGAAAAGGTGGGCTTTACTACCAAACTATCACTGCATCAAATCATAGGACTTAAAGATTAGATTTCGTTGATACTAGATCCCCTGCCCCTCCAACGTCGAAGTTTAACTTAGTATTTGCTAAATGTCGGAGTTTAGCTTGGTATTTCCAGAAATGCGATGTTTCACCCACTTGGTATCGTTGCAATTCTACGGAATGCAAACACTGCACAAGTGCGTATGTTTTTGACTTCCAGATGAAAACTGCTCGCAAGCAAAAACTGTTTGGTGAAGTTGCATCGTCATTCCAACTCCGACCAACTTCACGGTTATACATAGTATTTCACGGGTAAACACGGGCATTTCACGGTACTTCACCGTGAACGTGTTGCCAATTTTAGAGATTTCTTTAAGTACCAAGCTCAGCCTTCCTGATCAGACTTTGTTACAAAGCCATACCCACAATGTCGCGGATTCTTTGTTTGGGTTAAACATAGCATTTCTGTATGTGGAAGTTGAACATCAACATTGACGCGTAGGGAGATGTTGTGAGTGAATTGTTAAGTCACAATTATTGTTGAAGGTGTGTACGTACAGTAATTGCAAAAACATTGCAAAAACAAATTAAATCAAAAACATGCACAGGTAAACGTAAATGATAGATGATCGAGAAGATAAAAGCAGTCTAATGATAGAGTAGTACATTATCTTATTGCAGGCACAGGTACTGCAGCCAACTCAGAGCGAGCTTTGTCGAGCTTTGCTTCCTGTACCTGCCGTATTTTGAAGGCTTGCTATGCCGGAATTCAAATTTTTGAATCTTTGAATCTTTGGCCAACTTTTGGCACCTTCAAATAATCCATCTTTGGCTTCACAATCTTGGAAGCTTCATGGTACATCACCATGGCTCCAACCTCGGTTCAATTTGCTTAAAGGTGACATGACGTCACGGTCACATGTGTGAGACTTTTTGAATTCGCAACGCTTTGCAGTCCAAAAAACAAATTTACAAAGACCTTCAGCAGCGGCATTGGCCTTTTTTGCCATTGATTGGTCCAGCCTTGTGCGAAAATGATCAACAAATGTGAAGATAAATCAACCAAATTCGAAGCTTCAGCTATATCTTCAGTTCGCCACACTGCATGTTTCCAAGGTCCCCAAGATTTGGCAGGATCTGCATCAACACCTTGATCCAAATCACAGTGGCAAGTGGCAAATGGAAAAAACAGGATGAGCTCCCAGGCGAAGATAGGGTTCAATCAATTCGCAGGTTTCATCCTGGGAAATGCCAGGAGTGACGAGATGTGACGAGTGACATGAATTGACATGAAGAAAAAGATGGAAACACAAACATCCCAAACTCGAAAACATCTCGAAACTGAGGGCCCTGACATTGATTGAATCTCGACTGTGTTCAGCCTTCCAAAGTTTGATCACGTTTTTTGAAGACTCTCTGACGGCATACAACTGAGCTGGAGACAAATCTCTTCAAATTCCTTGGCAAACCAGCACACATTAAATACATAATCTGATCTTAAACTGATCTTAAATGCTGTTGCATACTCGCTGCATCTTTTTGCATCGAAGTGGCTTCAGGAAGTTCATGTCATTCAGCATGCCTTGGTCGACATACTTCGCATTGCCTCCCTTCCCAAAAACCTGGTCCTTTCTGGGCTGCCAAAAAGCAAAGACATAGTGGAAAGTGGATTTGACTACTGACAGTTGTCCAAAAATCAATTCATCTTATGCTTCGTAGGTTCTGGCGGCTGCAACCCCTGAGGATGGAAGCTTTTGGCATGTTCATCATAGGAGTCTTTGATGAAAGTGCTGGACACCTGGGCTTGAAATTGGGTCACAAGTTGGTCAAACATGGCGAAGCATGCAGGATTCATGACCAATTCGTATGAAGGTGGCCTTGTTGATGATCTTGTCTTCAGGTTTCACCTTCAATTTAAGCGGAATGCAACTCGCTGATTCTGATGATTCTTGTGGCAAACATGCTGAAGATCGAGACACAAAGCCTGCAAAGCGTCAAACTTCGGACTTTCTTTTTCTCCACTCTGGAAATTGACCATTGAAGCGTACGAACCCTACATTGCCTCTTTACACAGCTTGAGAAATCAGCCGTTTGCAGAGTCTATCGGACTATCGGATTCTATCGTCTCATTTTTGCTTCACCTTCTAATTCAGCCATAGATTCATCCTGCATGTTGTTGAGTTGCTGGTATTGACGCAAATCCACGGGTCGTCGTGGATCATCCAAGTCAAGGATCTTATCTTCAACCTTCTGATCTTCAGCCTCAAGCTTTGCCCAAGTCGAAGCTGTTGAAGCACCAAAGCGGGAACCGATGGAACCGGTGGTTCCCAGGAACTTCACGGCTGGAGAGGCAGCTTCACTCACTTTGCGCCGTGCTTTCACACGCAAATGACGATCCAAGTCGCGTAAGCGTTGAGTTTCACGTTGATCTTCCTGCTCCAAAGCTTGGAAAGGTTCACTGATAGAAATCTCAGGTTCAGAATTTTCAGAATCTGAAGTCTCAGGAGATTTGGTAAAATCTACACCACGGTGCTGTTGTTGTATCAATGCCACTTGAGATAATTGAGGATGAACATCTACGACATCTTCAGCTTTTTTGACAGCTGTTGGCACCTCTTGGGTCCAAAAAGCTGCAAGAGAGCTGGGTACTTTCGATATTTTCGATGTTTCGGGTACTTGAATTGGATTTGCAACTGCTTCAGCTGGAGTTGGAGCACGAGCGTCACGAGCACGTAAGAAAGCTCCGGATTTCATCTCCTTGACTTCCTTGATTTCCTTCTCTGCAACCTTTGCAAGCTTGGCAGGTTCGGTGCTCACTGTCCTCGAGACCTGCTTGGTAGCCATCGTAGCCACTGTCTCTGTTTTGTTCTGAGCATGTTGAGTCTTGTTGGACAAAACTCTTGTTGCCTTACCCATGTCATTGACTTTGACGACATCGTTCTTTGCAAAACTCACAGCTTTCAGCAATGTTTGCTCGGACTTGTTGACAGCAACCAATTTCTTCGCCAGGATGAATTCTGGCTGTTTGTGAATTTGGTCGTCTGCCGAATGTGTAGCCATAGGTTTTGAAGGTGGCTGTGCTGAGACTGCCACGGCAGACGTCGCATCTGTGTGAGGCAGAGCTGCATCAACCTTCGGTGTGGGCACTTTGGCAGCGAGAGGGATGGGCTTTGGCTTCAACGCTTCCAACTCAGCGAAGGGATCTGCTTCACTGCCTTCCTTCATATCCTTGATATTCTTAACGGAAATCTCATCAAAAGGATCCACTAACTTCGTGTGAAGCTTTGGGACATCTAATTGATGCTCCGCAATTCTGTGGTCAGGTTGAGCTTCATCAAACAAGGCCTGAATGGAATTGGTGAGTTCTGGATCGAGTTCAACAGCTGCCAGCAAATCCAGTCCAAGGAAACCTGTCAACCACAGAAACTTCATTTTCAAACGGCGAACCGCGAAAAACACGCACCGCCTGAGCCGAAAACTTTCCGTGGGCACTTCTTGTGGGTTTGCATTGACGTCAAAAATAAAACATGACCAACAAAAAGCTATTTGAAGTGACGAACTGACACATGAAATCCAAGCTTCAAGCACTCCATCAACTATCAGAAGGCCTCAGTCACCTTGTTGCCCATGAGGAGAAGCAAGCCGTCAAAGGTCATTTTGACCTAAAAACGTGTGCGGTGGGGAGGTCACAACAGGAAGAACTTATGAAAGTCTTATCATCTCATCTACTTGCTGTAGCACTGTAGCTGGTTTTGTCTGCATAAGTTCAAGCATATTCAACGTGGGATGCGAGATGCTACCAACTTCCACATATCACAGCATCCCAGCATCCCAGTAAATAATTCAATTTCAACCAGGAATATGAAACAAATCAAATTAGCTGATTGGTTTCAACCAGTAGATTGGGCTAAGCAAAGCCACATTTAAAATACTTAAAACAGAAAACATTTCCACCTTTCAGCCTTGGGATGTCACGATGTCCACTGGAGCTTTGTTGGCCTTTAGCTCCACAATGTCCTGCGGGATGATATTTTTGGCAAGCAAATCTTCCACCTCATCGTAGCATGTGATTTCATGGTCTGCCTTGTCTTTGATGGATTGACAGGCCGAATTGGCCTTGCAGGAAAAACAGAATTGGTGACAGCAAATATCTAGGAAAATTAGACTTGCCCACCAGTGAAGTGCCTCATGAAGGTATGGCAATGCTTCTTGGAGCTGCCGATTCGCCTGTCCCGAGGCAAAAAAAAGTCATCGAGTCATCGTCACACGCCACTCCTCGTATTAGCACTGCCTCTTCTCGGTCGGCATCGATGGCAGATGCGTTTTCTTCACAATCCTGGGACTTCAGCTTCCAAACAAGTCAATAACATGGTCGTCTTCATGCCAAATAGTTACATAGTTGAGAATTAGGTATCCGTTGATTGCAATCATCCTCTTTGACTCTATGATCTCCTGTTGATTCATGTAAGACATTGTAAGAGTCATAGTAAGACATGCATACTGTAACCACTACTGTAACCCTACAGTGTTGCGCGCCTTGGCGATGGTGCCAACTTCTTCTGCTTTGTCTTCAGCCTTGCTCTTCTCCTCACGCACCTGCAGTTTCTTCGCCATTACGTTTCCAAGTCTTCCAATTCGTTGCTATCATGGCTGTTCTACAACATTCTCAAAGATAGTCATGTTTGGATCACTGGGCCTTGTTCAAGAGTTCGTTGGTTTTTTTGGTCTCCCATTGCAACACCTCCTCCTGCCTTTCCTTAGACAACGAATGGCGTTCGAGCAAGTCAACGCCAAAGGCGATACACTCTTAGGAAGCCACGATCTCTACCTGATCCAAACGACACCGCCACCCAGGAGCAGAAGGCAACAAAACATGAACATACATACTGCTACATACATGAACCACTGCAAGCTGCAAAGTGCTAGTGTCTCCATACGTGCAAAATGTCAAACATCTTCACTTCGTGGCACCTGCATGTCCACCACACTCTTTGCAGCCTTCCGACAAAGGATTTCTCGCAAGCATTGACAGGGAGCACATGTGGGACTATTTAATCAGGAGAGTCAAAGGTGATATTGTCAACTGCTTTGCGAAGGGAAAGACATAGCCTTTGTGTCTAGAACACTTGTTCGATAAGGAGCCTCTTCGAGCTTGCGCAAACCGATGTTCACACTCTTCTCTTGCACCTTCACGTGGTGCCCAGGGAAAACGCCCACATGTTGAGGTGAAGATGGGTTCTTCCATGTTGCAACACATTTCAAGAAAACACAGCCAACAGTACTCACCCATCCATCAAGATTCAAAATTTAAGGGACCTGTTTGGGGTTTCATGCTTCTAGTACACCCTTGAAGGCGTACTACAATCCAGTTTAGGGTCTTAAATTTCAGGGACTTGTTTGGGATTCAGATCATCGAGTGAACCTTCAAAACCTACGACACTCCATGTTTACGGTTCTAAATTCTAGGGATTGGTTTGGGGTTTCCTGAGAATCTAGTACGCTCTTAAAGGCATGCTACGACCCACGTTTAGGGTTCTGAAATTTAGAGATTGGTTTGGGTTTTTTATGCGTTTACCCTTGGTGGCATACTGCAATCCACGTTTAGGGTGCTAAATTTTAGGGATTGGTTTGGGGTTTCCCGGAAATCTAGTACGCTCTTAAAGGCATGCTACGACCCACGTTTAGGGTTCTGAAATTTAGAGATTGGTTTGGGGTTTCATGCTGAAGTGCACCCTGAAAGGAATACTACAGTTGCCGGACGAAGGAGCCTGGCCGTAGCACGTGCTAGTAGTACTTACTAGGGGGGAAAAAACCATACCATGGGGGAACCAACAACATGGAATGGGCACACATCTATAATCATCTTTACATGTATATTGATGTTTTGGCATGGCCAACCTCCTTTCACAAGAAACGCAGGTCAATACATGATATCATGCTGATAACGTCTGATACAGAAAAAAACAACATGTACACATCTCGGGCAGTCGACATCTTCAAAGCTGCCAAATCTTTGGATTCAAATCCTTCGACCACATTTGTCTGGCCAAATGAAGCGCACTAAAATCAGTCCTCTGGGTGTTTTTCAAATTTGGAAGGTCTTAAAGTCTAAAATCCAAAAACAAGGTTTCAGTTTCATAGAAAAAACAAAGCAACCGGTGAGGGAATTTTTAACGATTGAGGGGTTCAAAAAAATTGGTGCGTTGCCATATAGTCTGTATTGTATGGCTGGTCCTGAACGGGAGTTTCGTTGGCACAAACAATCTTCACTGAAGTTAACAACCACCATGCAATCTTAGAGTCACAAGCATTGTCACCTGTTTGTTCTATCTGAAATCGATCAATTTGCGAATTTGGTCTCAAAGATTTTTTTTTGGGCCTAATTTGAAAATTGTCATCAACAAATGAACCCGCAACTCGCCATGTACAACTTTACTTCACCCACATGAAACATCCCCGCGAAATTCCACAAATCAAAACGCCCAGGACGGCTTGTTTTGGTGCCAGTGGGGTTTGTTTTCCACAGAGGATGCAACCCATTACACGTCTAAAGCAAACTCCTTTCAGGCACAAGAATCTTCGAATTTGTTGCCGAAAACTGCAGGGTCGAGCCAATTTTCACGCCATCATCGCCCCCGACCCACCGAGCCCTCGTAAGGCAATAGCATTATATATTGAAATATATAGGGGGCAACGGCCATCTGGCAATGGCACCCTCCCCGTGAAATCATGGCCCGCAATTTTTGATTTTTACCAATGAACATCGTAAAGCCATGTGCCCAAAAAACCAAGCCATGTTCAGTCAACTTGCAAAACCGTCCTACTGAAAACTGCTGAATATCGCTCGCTGCAACCCGCACTGTCTAAGCCTAAGTAAACCCAAACGCGCCCAAAGGCAGTCAAGAGATGAGGGGTACCATGCAGGCGCAAAAAGCCCCAAAGTGTGATCCACACGCACCTTGCTCAAATGCGGCGCCAACGCGGACGGCGATTTGAAGATTCTTGTCAATGATAGTTCTATGTCCAAACATGAGCAACCATCACTCTCCCCTCGAATTATCATCAGGTCAGATTGTGCAAACATGCTGGAAGAATGAGGGTGTCCGGACTCAACCGATGCTCTGCTGAATTTCGAAGACATCGGCAAGGTTACTGAACAATGGCGAAAACATGGGAAACGTCTGGAGTTGAAAGTACCTGTTACCTGTCCTTCTTTCGCAGCTGACGAAACTCAAGCGGGGCACATTGACTTCATTGTATTTGGTGGCATACAATTTCTTGTAGTACTCGATGAAGCATAGGAAACTCCTGCAAGTGGCAGCAAACAGCCCAAGTCAGGATGATTAAAAGATCTGCCAAATTCAAAATCCTGATTCTACCTCATGCACACCCCCCCCACAAAGACTACCAAACGCAAAATGAACCATGCTTCGTTTGGATGCACTAAACAAAACCAAGCCTGGGTGTCACATAAACATGTTTGCGCATTCTTGACAAATAGGTGGTCGACCTGCACAGGAATTCCATCTCGTTCTGGTTTTCCCTATGGGTTTTCCACTGACAGCTGAGCTCCTGGCATATCACGGATACGATTCTGGAAGGAAGCCATCAACTCGTACAAACCTTGGAGACATGGATCGTACCGTATATCCGTATATCACCATGGTGGAAGTGGTTACTTCGTTCCTAAAGTAAGTTGCCCAGCGATTTCGATTTTCCTCTGTGGTGTCAATCTTGAAATTCTTGAGGAAATTGGCACCTCAAGTAAGAACCACAGTCGGATTTTGGTGTTCTCTGGAAAAAAGCCAGGGAGAATTCGCCGTGTCCCGCCATTCTAAGGTCAAGCACTGACCGCCACAAGGGCTTCCCCAGGCCATGGCAAAAACCAGTTGATGTTCACACCACCTGGTGAAAAACAAGCCTACTTCGATAAGATGTATAGACTCATATTGAATACACCTCTGGTTCAAGAAATGTTTGCTGCAAGTTTCGGCTTTTTGGGATGCAGCTACATTACAAATATTTTCTTGAAGCTTCTCTGAATGCTTGGAAAATGATCTTCCAAGATCCTGACTGAACACAGCTGGGAACATCTGCGCCCGGATTGGAAACTTGTGATGAAGAGGCCTCAAGAGATCAACGCCCTAATCCCAAAGGACATACGGACATCCTACCTAGGGTCTGGCTCACACTTCATGACCTTCATGTTACCTTCATGTCTGTACAATTTTTCCTCTTTCACAAATCCTTTGTTCAATTCGGCAACTCGTACGCTCGTATCTTTCACAGGAGGTATGGCAGGTATGGCAACAAATGTGCATCCAACTTGCTGACGTCCCAAGCTTCCAAACGAGAAAGATAAAACAATGTGCAAATTGTCGCGAAGGCGGTTGAGGAAGTAGTTGTAAAGGTTCATGGTATTCCTGGAAGTGCTGTTTCGGACTAACGAGCTGCCAAAATCCTGACTTCTACTACATTTCCGCAAGGCTTCGACATGCATATATATGTTTATGAAAAATACATTCTGCATCCACGTTTTTCGACATGAGATCCAAAATTGGAATCAGCATGAAACCAACTGCCCATCCGCGGTCAAAAGTGAGCAGTTAGACTTCTGGATGCATACTGAAATGATCTGCAAAAAAATCTGGGCTGTTGGACTCTTCTGCTTGCGGATTGTCCCGGACAAAGTCATTCCTCACCTACAAGCAACTCAAAGAACTCGAATAAAAACTGTGCACTTTCACTGCCTTCACTGCTTTGGCCTCTGCAATCTTTTTGGCAAAAAGGTTGCACATGCTTGGTTAGCCTCTTGCTTAACCAATCACAAGGATATTAACTGCAAAATGGATTCCCGCTATGAAGCAAGACATCCTTGCACCCGCTCACTTGCTTTGAC
The DNA here is from genome assembly GCA_000507305.1 of Breviolum minutum Mf 1.05b.01. Lineage (NCBI taxonomy): Eukaryota > Dinophyceae > Suessiales > Symbiodiniaceae > Breviolum > Breviolum minutum. The sequence continues at coordinate 124,548 of DF240136.1, forward strand.
AAGGTCAGGGTGGGATCACACTCTGCACAAATGGGAAGGTCACAGTGACATCTTATGACTTTTGTTATACAAATGATTTCAAACATATCGAAGGTGATATGTCATGATATGCTTCCTGAGCTTACTGTTTATCATTGCTGCCCAAAAATGGAACCATGGACCATGGACTGCAGTAAAAATCAAAAAATGCTGCGCCGATGCGATTTTCTAGGTCACTGGTCGTTCAAAATCTCCACTATCCGCGCCGGATTCCAGGCTCAAGGAGGCTTGGAAATGACGTTCAAGGCTTCCAAGACAGTGAAGGGAATGGATGCAATGCCTGCGCTCCGACAACGTGTGCCCAACATGAAATTACACGCCTTTGAGTTCTTTGAATCTATCTCTGATTTTCTCCTGCCATGCCATGTAATGTTGGTTGCAACAATGGCACACCGAAACGTATCAGCATCTCACACTTCTTTCATCATTCCATCCACTATACAATCGCTCATTACAACGATTTGATTTTGATTTTGCATCGACTCATTTCTGAGGAGCCAGCTGATGAGCGAGCAAACGTACAGCAATGCCTACGAACAAAACGTGTCTTCTAAATATGAATACGTTGATAATCGCTGATAGGCTGGCTTTCATCTGTCAATGTTTTCCATACCTCTCAACATGAAGCTCCTCTAATGTGAAGTGTTCCTTCACATGTCAAAGTCACTCTGTGAAGATATATACTGTAGTATGATACGTGATCATTTGGTCTGGCTCCATGCCTGCTTCAATTGTCGCTTCCAGGTCTTCTCTAGCACCCGGCCCATACAATATGCAGGAATGATCAACATCATTGCCTCTGCCAAGTTTCAAAAGCAAATCCAAGAATACAAACTAAAGCATGATCAATATCACTTGTTATCAGTCGACATGGGAAATCTTCGGAACAAATGGTCTGATGTGACATCACTTCAAATCAGTCTATATATTACTATATTTTCTTAAAATGTTTCACATGATTCTTTGAACTCATTCAAAACTCAATAGAATAATGGGATTTCACCATTTCAACACTCACATCTCAGATTTCAGTGTTTTCAAACCAAGGTGCAGTGGCCACGGTAGCTCCAAGTAAGCCTCAAAAAATCTCGCCACTGAAAAGGCAGGGCATTGCGGCCAAGTTCGAGCTCCAAAATCTGAGCCAAGGGACTCAGGACTGTTCCGACCTGTGGCACCTTCACCTGAAATGGATAGAATGATGTGTCGTTATGTGTCACGTGATGTGCCACGTTATTTCACGTTGATGGTCAAACGATCCAAACGATCCAACGAAAGAGGTCAAATAGGTCATCCATTCAACTTGTTCAATCAATTTTTTCCATATCATTCCTCATTTCCCCCAAGGTTTTACGGATGTGCAAGTTCCCCCTGCTTCTTCTGCTTCTCCTACCCCTAAATTCTTTGTACCTCACTCTGCTTAGGGGGCTATGAATGCTCGTATAATGATATGTTTGAGTTGCCTGTTTGTCTTTGTGTATGACGGTCTTCGGTTGTCAGTTGTCAGTTGCTGAGTAAATGCTTCTACTGTTCTCAGTGCCTTCTCTTTTCAACTTTCTTCCGCTGACAGCTTGGAAAGCAACGGTGCCAAAAAGTGTTTGCATGTTTCATGTGCGAGATACCCAATTCTCCGGCCTGCAGCACTTTTTTTTAGAATGCCAATGGTATAATGGTTGGAGAAAGAAATGGCACTCCGTATATAATGGCCTGTTTTCATCCGTTCCTGTTTTCTTTTTGTGTGTTTTTGGTGCACCCAAGGCATTGAAGAAGCGATAGAAATCACATAAAACACACATTGCCACAAGAAAAAATAAACCAATATCAACATGAACAAGAAAAGAATGACATGAGAACAAAACTAAGCACACAAGAAAAGAACAAATTGAACAGGAGACACATATTGAATATATTATAGAGATTTGGCATGGGGCCGTGGGACATGTTTGCAAAACGATTCTATCCAATGTAATCGTGCCGTAGATCCCCATCAAAAAGTACCAAATCCTGCAGAATTCACTTAAGATGGCATGCCAAGATGCAGCTAATCCAGCTTGACACACAAGGCAAATAACTGAAAGCGCAATACCTCAGCAGTTTCCTAACTACAAAGCTCGGACTCTGTTCAATCAGTATGTGACTGGTTGAGAATTAGTCAAGATTGTTGGTATTGAAAGAGTTTCCTGCGCGGGCTGGAAGAAAAACTACTGCAGCCGTGCTGCGGAACGATGTTTGGTCCTCGCCGTTAAGATCTGTTGGACTTTGATTCCTTAGGAGGCATATATGGAGATGTGCACAAGCAGAATGACCCGAAGGATGCCTGAAATAAACCTGATAAATCAACTCGACCTATGTGTTTTCTTGGTGCCATTATGCGTTATTTGTTCTTTGAACATGTTATCCCCATGCAACAATTCCATACAATTCCTACCCTGAAAAAACAATCCTTGGGAAAGTTTGTTGGTCTGCTTGAATCTGAGCTATTCCAAGCTATTCAGTCCAGATGCCCAAGGAGTGGTGTATCTCTTCTGCACAACGAGTCCTTCAACTGCACTCCGGACTTGACCTTCTGCCAAACACATTGTGTTGCGAGGTGTTTAGTAATGATCTGTGGAAAACAACTGGAGCAATGCCACAATGAATCGTGAAATGTGGAGTCAACTGATTTGTTTGTGGCTCAATCCACTTCCAAGCCGCAGTTGGGTTCAAATTTGCAGGAATGGCCACCTGATGGCAAAAGATCGTCAGGATTTCTCATGATTTCGATTGAGAAAGGTCAGGTCCTGAGCAATCGTGACTTACAAAGAAAGACAAGCACATTGCTCATCAAGCGGCCATCATCGTAAGGGTCAGAAAGCACCGCCCAGCTGCTACAAAGGGATCCTGAGCACAGGGCACTTTCAATGAAATTTGCCAATTTGCCCTTCATTTAGCAACTCAACATTCGTCACATTCGTCCTTGGCATCATAGTTGATGAGTATATCCGATTGAGTTTTGTCCAGAAAAGATAAGTAGCCTGCAACAATGGAAGCTTCTTGTTGCTCTGCAAACGGCAGCTTTTTGAGGCGATGAAAACTTCAGGTTGCCAGTGCCTCCATCCACTAATATTTTACTATTTGACGTATCATCATCATGACTTCTGCATATCATCTCATCATATCTTCTCACTTGCTCTTTGTCTATGTCTTCTCTTTCATTTGGTGCCGTCAGTTTGTTCAACGCCTCGCTTAATCAATATGATGTCATCCTGATTGCTAAAATCATGAACTATCATGAACTTTTGAACCTGAAAAGGAAGTGTGTGAAACACTTGCGACCATAAACTTCAACAACTATCAAATACTATCAACATTTACCCTTTCAACCCGTTAGGCTCGCGTGCTTCATGTTGACACGGAAATGGCCTGTGACACCAATGAGGCTGTAGAAGAGCCATTGGAAGATATTGACTCGAGCTGAAATTTTTCGCAACCGGTCACTGGTCGGTCGATTCAACTGATCTGCGATGGGCACCACGTTCAGATGACAGTTGAAGGCAAAGACGCATAAAGAGAAGGCCTCACCCAACAGCATCGACAAAACAGGACGAAATGGGTCATGTTTGAAATTTTTTGTCATGCTGAAAACTCAGACAATCTTGCATGCTTTTATCCATTTTAAATTTTCATATGTTCACACAGAAGCATTGGTACATGGACCTTTCATTTCAAAGTACTTTACCGACTTGCTCCGTAAGAGTAGGCCACTTTGGTATCCTGTCCTGTGAAGAAATCCAAATCTACCATACCCAGTACCCCAGCGCCTCAAAAAAATGAGATGAGAAAGTAATCAACCGCACATCACCAAAGGTGCTGCGATCATCATTCGCCTGGACGCATCAATCAATGATCTGTGCAAAGGTTTCAGAAAAATCCGGAAACTATCGGTCTCAGAAATTTCAATCCAAGTCACAATGAAGCTATGGGGGCACTTCAACGCCACAACCACTGACATATACCTGAAAAATCATACAGGTAACAAATTGTCACCTACTCCGGCAGGGTTCTTTTGGGATCTTTTGGCCGTGGCCAATGAGGCATGCTATTGTTTAGCCAAACAATCTCACAAAATCTCTGTCTTCCGAAAAAAAAAAACGCACAGCGTTTTAAGTTTAAAATACTCCGGAGTTACACAAGCGCCATGATTGACACCGGCTGTAGAAATTTCAGTTTCGACCTGAGCACATCTGAGCACATTCCAAAACTTTAACAAAAACTTCAAGAACATAAGGACCTTACGTTGCTTATGCTGAGAACCTCACAAATCACTTGGGAGCATCATTGGCACCAAGAGAGCCTGGCTTGTGGGTCGCTGTGGGTGAAATGTGGTGAAATTCTTTCGGAGAAAGGATTTTCACACAAGGCGCTACCTTTACAGATTTGGCTCAAACCTGATAGGTGAAATGAGATGTTTAAATATGTTTAGGGCTCCGCACTGCTGCGATGAGGATAGCACATGTGCGGCTCACACCTCAAAATTTTCATCCTATTTCGGTCGGCTTACATCTCTTTTCTTTTTTTGTCACATTTCACATCTGTCATCTGTTGATTTCAAAATTTCCACGGTCAAATTGCCAAGCTTCCCTGTGTTTCTTTTGCCCATTCCTCTTCTGGAAACAGCAGGGCCAGGATGGGAGGGACAAAGTCTCCAATGAAAACCATATATCCGACCTCAAATCTGGAGACGTATATTGGATCGAGGGTGAAATAAGAAAAAACAACAGAACCCAAACAAGTGAAGTCCCTGACACAAGCACCATTGCCATACACAAAGAGCATGGCATCTAAAGTAGGACCTGCATAGTGTGGGTGAAAACATCAAATCAAGGCTTCTGAAAGGACTCACTGCATCCATTGCATTCATTGCAACATACTGAAACCTCAAAAACCAGCCTGCTCTGGGTCCAGCACAATGCGAGAATAGAGCAGCGTAGGAGCTACAGCCTGTCTTTGTACTCCTCAGCACGCCCATCATTTTTTTTCCGCTGAATTCAGGTATTTTTTGCTGAGGAAGCTGTGTCTGTCAAAGTCAGAGGGGTACTTCACTCCGCAAAGCACATTCAAACACGTTGAGTCTGCACCAAGTCACATCTCCATCAGTGCTGCCATTCCAATATAAGCCAGCAGGGCACCAAGTGCCAGGATTAAGCAACCCAAAGCAATCCCACAAATGTTCATGACCTTAAATCAGATTTCAATCATTGCTCACACAGGCGGCAAACTCACCAAGCAATCAGCACGTTGTCTACATTTACAATTTGAATTACATCAATTAATGTAATTTGATTCCTTCAGATTCTGTTGATTCATGTTGATTCAACATGTCAAAAATCTGTTTCAAATTCGAAATTTCAACCTAAGCAGGATCCAAAGCTTTGAACCCCAAAAGTCCAAGGCTTTGGCAAAAGCAACTGACAAAACACCTCCGCCAAGAGCAGTGGTTGTCAGTGTCAACATGCCTGGGATGCAACCAGGAGGAAACTAACACAGACTTTGGTGGGATGGTTTCTGAACAGAAAGGCCTACGCAATCATACCATACATGGTATGCGATGTATATCTAAAATTCAAAATGAGTTTTAAAAAAGTCAATTCAAGTTACACTTGCTTGTGGATGCAAATGTCATTATCTGCTTCAATCTGCTTCATCTTGCAAACTATCCAGGCCCCAAAATAAGCATCGTCTCTTTGCAAATTCAATCCAAGAATCCGCATTGTCCACATCAAAATTCACCCCTTTAAGTTACGAAATGAAACGTTCGCAGCATATCTATGGTTTCCTTACAAAGATGATGTCAACCTACACGCTCACCGAGATTTCATGCCAACTCAAGTCGGAGCCATGTTGCCACTTCGAAATCCATTTTGTGTCATTGGTGAAAGCCACCTCTCCTCAATTGAAAAACATCGTGCCATTGCAGAGAAATGAATCATTACAAGGAATGAATAATATGCAACGCTGAATCCGACACGCTAAAGGCTTTCACTGCGTTCACCTCTTCCGTTCGTGCATGTTTTCCCCTTCCGGCCCAGCACGGTGGATGGTGCCAAACATTGTCACAAGCGAGAGATGCATCAGGAAAACATGTAGCTGCAGGTAGCTTTGACACCGGCCATCAAATACTTACATGGAAAGGGTCTTCAAACTTCGGGCTCAATCTTTACAGGCTGTAGTTGAGTTGTCTCAACCTCCCATTGCATTTCAGCAAGATTTTGTGCCATCTCAGCAAAGAACTCTGCCAAGCGCGGATGACTCTCTGCAATGAGTGTTCTGACGGACTGTTCTGCGATTTGATGAACTGTGGTCTCTTGCAAGAAGGCCCTCTCTTCTGATTCCAGTGTCAAAGGCTCCTCATCTGGAATTTCAATCGCATCAGCATCTGATGTTTCTCGCCTCTTTTTGGGAGGCTCTTCGATTTCGTTTGATGCCGGTGGAGGAGGAGCTACAGCTGCGATTTTTTTTTTTCCACGATACTTGGCCTTACTCTTTTTGGTCCATCTTCCTCGACGGGCTTCTGATGCTGTAGGTTTCTTTCTCTTCACCATAACCCTCTCAAGATCTTCATATGGAACTCTTCTGCGGAAGAACTCCTTGTCCTGCTCCTTTCTTTCCTTTTCCCGGTGAAAATCTCGAATCTTTTTGCTGAGCTTGTCACGCTTCCGCCTTTGAGGCCGCGAAAGATCTAGCATGCCAAGTTTGGCCTTCAGCAGCTGGTAGCCTCCAAGAAGGCAAAGGCAAGCAACAGCTGCTGGGCAAAACTTGTTGCCATCCAACCAGAGGCAACTGATTTCCCCTAGTGTATCCATGAATGTGTCTGCACGACGGAAATTCAGAGCTACTTGGTCGGCTGCAGGAGTGTCAACCAATTCGCTTGCCTTCTCCATAAGAAGGTATCGTGTCGCCCGTCCAGTTTTTGGAAGAGGACCGAGAAACCGATGCAAATAGTTGATTGGGTGCTGAAAGATATATGGATACCCCAACATCAGCAAGCGGTTCACCCTTTGTTTGAGCTCACCATAATTTGCCACATCATTGGTTGACATCCAGTTCACTTGATAAATGGTCGCCCTCTCGTTGCTCATTATCTGGGTTCTTGGTGCTTCCGTCGGCTTGCCTCGTTTGATCCATGCAGCTACGCAGGGTTTCAAGAAACCACTCTTAGCTTCATGAAGGATGTCACTCAACAAAATGGGCTTCCGAAGGCCACTCAATGAAATCCAAAGGAGTGCCAACAGCATATTTGCACTTAAAATCTCATGCAACTCTTCATTGAGTTTCCGCTTAAACTCCTTTGGTTTAAAAGATGCGGGAGGAACTGCCACTGCCTCTGCTGGGCTATCTTCTTGGCCTCTGACTCCAACACTCTCCTGATCTGAGCCTTCAACCATTTGTAGCTGTGGGCGGCTTGCTTTTCCATCCTCCTGGCAGCTCAAGGGATTGCTTGGTCCAATTGTTGACAGTCAAAAAAAAAAGGATAGTCAAATCAGTAAATCGAACCGTTCCTCTCCACCACCCATTATTAGCAGATATGTACACATTCAAACGATGAATCATTGGAATGATTTGAATGGTTCAAGATGCAAAAAGCGGCGTCAAACAAGATTCTCAACGGAAGGTACCCTTAATTGGCCCAATATTTCCTACGGCTTCAGAAACCAATGTGCTGCTGGCAATATTTCATACTCTGGTTTGCTTCATGCCTCAAGAAAAAATCACCGCAAGTTGCTCCTCTTCATCCTCTTGCACTGGAGAGCGTCCTCTGGCTTCACTGACTGCGCTGCTTGCGCGGCCGGCTGTTTTAGCATTTTTCTGACCTGAACCAGCAACCAGTTGCTCCTGCTTTTGCTTCTCTTGCTTCGTTCTTTTTTTGGCAGGTACCTTCTTACTCTTTCCTCCAACAACCACCTGCATATTCAAGGAGTCAACGAGGCCTTGGTCGAATTGCATGAGTTTCTTCTGCACATCGCTATACATCTTGTTGACTGCTTCTGGTGAAGTCTTGCCTCTGATTCTGCGACGGGGGGTCTGCTTCGCCTTAGCCTTGGGCTTCACGGTCTTCGCCGGCACAACCTTCACATCTTCTGGCTCTGAGTCTTCTCTAATCATCGGGAAATCTGCTGGCAACCGGCTTTCCTTCGACTCTCTTGCAGAAACTGGAACAACTTGTGACTGTGACTCTGCATTCCATGCTTCCTTGAGAGCAGCCACTGGTTGCAGCATCTCCCTCAGATCCTCATCTATGACTGGCAACCTTGCAGGATGGGTCTCACCCTGATGGTGATAAAACTTCTTCTCCTCCACATGGCCTATAGACTGCAAAAGTCGAAACCATACAGCTTTTCCGTAGTCACAAAGCGTTTTGGTGTTGCAACGCCATGCCTTGGCAGAAATAAGCAGCATATCTTGGAAAAGGCTTTGCTTTGCTGCAAAGATCTGGGAGGTGGACTCTGTCATGTTTTTGTTGATTGCCATGTAACGTTGGTTGCATGGTCTGTCCCTTACTTTATGAGCTAAGTCGTTGAGGCTATCTTCTTGACCTTTGGTCAAAGTTTTGACCTTTTTGTTCCTCTTGCCCTCCTTCACCACCTCAAAGGACTGACTCGCTCGAACCTCACTTGCAGTGTTCAAATCTTGTGAATCACGTTGGATACTGCTCCCGGCGCCACCGCATTGTGGACAAGAGAAAGACTCGGCACCGGTCACTCTGTTCAGTAGAACGTTGCAAACATCACACCAACGGAGTTTCTCCACATCCCTGCAATCATCATACTCTACATGATGTTCCTTCACCAGCTTGCGAAGTAGCGCCTCTTGTCTTTTCTGCTCTCCTAGGGTCCTGGCAAATGGTTCTTCTGTCTTGGGTTGGGATTTTCTTCTCTGCCTTTCTTCTTTCTCCTTGGCCGGTGACCCTTTCCTCTTGGGACTTGCAGATCTTGCACTTCTTGCCATGGCCAATGACTTTTTNCCTTTCTCCTCGGCCGGTGACCCTTTCCTCTTGGGACTTGCAGATCTTGTAGTTCTTGCCATGGCCAATGACTTTTTGGCCTCCTCTTTCTCGGCTGCTTTCTCCCTCTTGGGACTTGCAGATCTTGTAGTTCTTGCCATGGCCAATAACTTTTTGGCCGCCTCTTTCTCGGCTGCTTTCTCCCTGGCTGGTGACCCTTTCCTCTTGGGACTTGCAGATCTTGCAGTTCTTGCCATGGCCAATGATTTTTTGGCCGCCTCTTTCTCGGCTGCTTTCTCCCTGGCCGGTGACCCTTTCCTCTTGGGACTTGCAGATCTTGTAGTTCTTGCCATGGCCAATGATGATTTGGCCGCCTCTTTCTCGGATACTTTCTCCGTTTTTTTCTGGAGTGTTCTTTTCTTGGTTGCCGCTTGTTCAGGCATTTCCTCGGCCGCGTCCTCAGCAGCTTTTCTCTTGGACACTCTCTTGGGTGACTTTTCTTTCTCGATGGGCTCTTCCTTGACTTTGATGGGAGAGGATACTTTTCTTGGTGCTTCTTCGTCCTGGGACGATTCTTCCTCTTCCTGGGCCTCTCTTTTCCGGGGCGTTCTTCGCCTTGCAAGTGCGTCTTCCTCGAGCACTTTCTTGGGTGCCATTGCCAGTTGTAGCGATTTGATGCGAACACGGAAAGTTGTTCTTTCAAGACCTCTGAATCTTAATTTGCCGTGTTGTCTAGGTTGCTAGATGTTTCCTAGTCCTCATAGTTTGTCTTCTTGCGGGGGTATGTCTTCCTTTCCACCTGAAAAAGATGCTCCACGTTCTGCTTTGGGCCACACCAACACACCAACTTGCTTTCCAGAGTTACATTGCCAGAATGCTACAAAGCGACTCAAAACTCAGCTGTGAACCCATGGAGCACACTACGCCAAGGTTCTAAACATGGCCTTCGTGCAAGCTCCTCCTAAGCTCACATGCAGCAAACACACAATCTGTCTACCTTCATGCTTTATCAGGCCCCGCTGGTGCCCGGAATTTCGTTTTGAATGTCTGATTGCTCATCACTCAAAGACAAACATAAAGTTTTTACTGACCTTACTGTGATTTTTCGGCACCAATGAAAAGTGTAGTCAATGAGCAAATCATCTGCTTAATCTAGGCAAACCAAAATCAGTTCCTATTGGCACATTGCGCTGTCCATCTTCTTGTCTTGGGCAAAACCTTGAAACCTTGACAGGCCAAGCTGCCACAATCGTGACATAACTCAGCGAACATCAGTTTCGTACGATTTAGAATGGCAACCTGTGACGTCAAGCGACAGATGCCGCCATGTTGAGGGAACTGCGAGAAGTCTCGTGCTCGCCATCTGCTGTCATTGTGCTAACTTGAGCCAGTCTGGCTTCGTCCACAGATCTTCCACCAGCTCTACCTATCTCTACCTCCCAGACCTTCCTTTCCGATCTTTCCTTCTTTTCATTTGTCGCATGACTAGTCATGACATCACAGGAAGATGCAGCAGGAATGCCGCACCTCGTTGCACGCTGCCTCTTTCTCATCCTTCTGCAAGAGGCCCACCACCTGCGCCACAGCACAGCTGATTCGCTGATGCAGAAGTTTGATGGTTTTTCGTTGGTGGAATTGCCTCGCCGGTGGCCAAAATGGAATTCATAATCTCCAGGAAGTTCTCGTTGATCACATCTTGGTCAGTAAAAATGAAGGTCACATCCTGAACTGTTGATGAAACCAGGTTACCAATGGTCACCAGGTGCACACATGACAACTGTGGGAAAAAGGATTCAAATCAATTAACAAATGGCTTAACCGACCTAAACCCAAGACATACCAGAAAACTGCTGAAATGTACTCGCATGAAGGCTCAGAACTCCTCATCCTTCTGGCCAGCAGTGATGTAGAGTTCTTTCAAGTCCTTCGGATTTGTCTCCAGATCCATGTGGATCAGGTTTTTCCCTCCCTTTTTAGAGGTGAAACCAGCCTTTCAATGTCCCAAATCTCTCAATTCTCAAGTCCTCCATGAACTGCATATCGCCTCACTAAAAAGCAACACAGGAACCTTAGGACCTTTCTCCAATTCAAAGCAAGGAAAGCATGGCAAAACGTTATGAATCCTTATAATGAATGCTTTGCCCTTAAGCCCTCTGCATTTGGACATACAAAAAAATCATGGGGTGCCATTCGGACCTTTAAAAAACAGTTGTTCATGCTTCTGAGTGGCGGACTGTAAGTCTTTGTGATGGTGATTTGGAACATGCAATGCCCTGAGATGAATGCTGCCAAGCGAGTCAAAGACTGTTTGCCTCAGTGTCGTGAGACCCTGCAACCAGACTTCACCATTGGTAATTTGCATAGCTACCTACTAGATTCACAATCTCAACATAGCGGAATGCACGCGCACACACACGTCCATCAACAGTAATTATCATATATTTATAAGCTAGAGAACATCGCCCCCCAGCAAAAGACCCACCCAACTCACATACCCCACCCTACAAGCATACCCAAAAGCATACATACACCACAACTCACCAGCATACATACACCCAGCATACAAGCATATACATAAAACAGAGCAGACGCATACCTACAAGCATACTCACAAAAATACTCACAAACAGACATACAAGCATCAGCAAAAACCACAGCAAACGCCCATCCCAAACAGCACCCCACAAAACAGAACAGCAAAAATATATTACCTTATATAATAGTAAGTATTGTAAAAGGGTTGTCCTGTGTAAAAAATTTGATGATATTTTTTGTAGTATTTTTTCCCCCCACTTTGCTTTGTCCCCTGTCTGTCAGAAGGTGTGAAAACCGCTCAAGCGCACCTTTGCTTTAGCAACGGCGGGTATTTATTTTATTTATTTCTTAGGGGATACTCAGAAATTAAATGACAATGACCACTTAAAAGGTCAAGGTTATTTAATTTTTGAGTTTTTTTTATGAATTGAATGGCT
>DF240137.1:0-32972 GCA_000507305.1 Breviolum minutum Mf 1.05b.01
AAGCAATGAAACAAACCCTGGTTGGTTAGGTTATATAGCGGATTATACTACCCAGTTATATAAGGGATTGTAATAAACCAGTATAAGGATTCCTCTTAAACAACCAGTATAATGGAGCTACTTTCAGCCACTTGTGGGGTACAATATTTTGATGATTAGATGTGTACATTACATATATTTGTATTATTTACTGTATTGTATAGTGTTTGGCATTATTAAAACCCACTTATGGTGTGTATCGAATTATTGCACCCACTTTTGGGGTGTATGGTGGCTGTCATTTCACCCCTTTAGCCAAGCAGGTATCCTAAGTTCCAATAAATCCAAGAATTTTATACTGAGGTGCAGATGAGGGCAGTCATTCAAATGAGGGGCTATTTGCAAGATTGGGAGCTCAAGTGCACCCCAAAATCCCCAAAGTCAATGGGTAACCATCACTACACAAGCACTAAATGAATCTAAATGAGCTATAGATTGTTGTTGAATAGCAATTCGAACATGTGTGTTGGACAGTGTATTACAAAGATTTGAACCAACACAAGTATTGCTTCATGAAGTCATTTCGCTCGCTGTGCATCAGGAACACCTGAGGAAGCATTTGGTGTCGAACCCTGAGGACTGTGAACACCGGAAAAAAATGGGCAGCCTGCAAGAAAAAATGCATTGACAGTTGAATTGTGCAAGCAACCAGCAAAGCGTTCAAATTATTGAAGCAGGCAACCATTACATTTAATCAACGCTGCAAGCAGTTTCAACACTTTCCCCATGTGCATCTGTTGGGGAGATGATACGTTCCTAGATTCTATGCTTCTTCAGGTTGAAATGAACAGCATCAATTTCTGAATGGTTGTACTTACTAACGGCACCTGGTGTTCGAGGATTATCCGTGTCTATCCCAAAAGAACTTAGTTGCGAGTTGAAATACACGTTTGTCTTATCAACATGATTTTTTTCAAAGGAGATTTTTTTTGTAATAACAAACTTTTTGAACAGGTTGTTGTCTTCAAAAACAACTAACAACCAAATAGCCAACAACCCAACAACCAACAGCCACAACATGCTGAAGCCTTGGTTTCTCCCGTACTTAAAATCCCATCCCATCCCCCGGACACCCAAAAACAAAAAACCGGATCATTGCCATTGCAAATGCCAGGAAGCGGATCTTTTTTGGGTACCTTGGTGTCAGATGCGTCGCCATGGCGACACACACAGCTGGATATAATTTGGAGGATTTACCAAAGCCCTGGTTTGACAGTGGGGAGATGGGCGAACTCCACTGTTTAGCAGTGTTTTTGACAGTTCCCAAAATACTGTATATGGATTTTCAAACAATGACTTCGGATGAAATGTGTTGAATTGATTGATTACCAGGATGCTGGTATCTCTCTCTCTCTCTATATATTTGTATAATTATATATATATATATATGTATATATATATATATACATGTATGAAAGGCCGAAAGATGATCAAAACACAACAACCTTTTGTGCCGATGCTTATCATCGCATTTGGCGACCACGATGGATTTGATGGGGCACACCTCAAAATGTCAGAATCAGTATGTAAAACATATATAACATATGGTTTCTTTGAATCAACCAGACCTCATCAACCTTTTTTTAAAGGCATCTTTGTCACGACAGCACCATCAACAAAAAAGTATCCCCTCTCAACTTCAACCACCCATGATTGTCTTCAACCAAAAGCCCTCCATGTGCTAAGAGCTTAATCGATAACATCCTGCGATCACTACAGATTGGCAACAAAACCCCGGAAAATCATGTGATATTTTCGCTCAATCGGTCAACTTTTAGATTGGTGCATAAGGTTGCTGGCTTAACAGTCTAGGAACTCCTCTATGCATTATACATGATCACTTGAGGGTCTACCTAATTTTTTAGTAAACCACCAACCTTAACTACAACATCATCCAATGGTTCACCCAACCACTCACTTAATTTTTATTCATTTTTTGTCCATTTTTACCTGAAAAAAGCTTAGGTGCCGGCCTATTTTCCCATGCTCTTTTGGTTGGAGCAGAATCAACTTGATCCCACGGAGGTGGCAGATTCTACTGGGTTCTACCGGGAGGGGAGATGACCCCTTGGCATCACCATCCTTGGGGGATGCCTGGGGGTCGGAATCTCATCCTTTTCCTCGTTGGAAAAAGGATTCATAAGTTTGGTTCTTCACCACCTTTTTGGGACGGTGAACTTTGGGTAACGGTATCATCTATACCTCTGTGGTAAAGAATTGAAGAACTTCATGAATAGTTCTCAACAAATGGTTTGTTGAAGTCAGGTTTTATTGACACACACCCAACAGATCCCAACAGCTCAGCCTGAATGTAGCCCTGAAAGAGTTGGGCCAAGCATTTTTGTTGCACAAGGGTGTAGATATATGTATATATATGTCTTTTTTATAAATACACAACATTATACAAGAACAAATGTTCTTAGACTTCACCCAGATTGCTCAGATTACACCCCTGAAAATGTTTGACCATGTTCTTGCCGAAATCTAGGGTGTATTTACTTCATGAATGGTTGATCATGGATGGTATGGGTATGGCAAGTCCTTTGCGTTTTCGAGGCCTGGCATCTCTTCTGCGTCCAGCAGACCGTGAACCTTATCGAGGAGTCTCAGTAGCTCGATCGCGTTTGGATTGGACACCTCAAGATGCACGTGTGAGCTACGTTTCTCAACGATTCACGGGGATATGCTTTGGGTGTGGCTCCCTCCCAGTAAGAGTGGCAAATGAAGGGTTATAGGGATCCCCTACTAAAATTATAATAGTCGCGGGAAAAGGTGACTGTTACTGGGCAGGGGGTTGTCCCCAAGATATACTTAGGATTTTCTAGGAAAAACATCAGAGTTTTGGGAGATTCCTCAAAGGATTCAATGGCACTATGATGATTTTGGGTGGAGGGTCGGTCCCTCCCAGTATCACTGGAGATGGATTGAGATGATGATTGAGATCCGGTGCCTTAGGATTGGGGGAATTTAGATTTAGACCACCCATTTTGGAGGGGGATCAAACTTGATGCACATGTTTTTGGTATTTTTGAGGGATTTCCTCTTTTATCGAGTGTTGTTTTTTGTTGATACTACAATGACCGATGATTTTGGGGTGAGTTGTGCAGAAGGTTGAAGAAGTTGCTTCATTATTTTGAAGTGCTTTTTTCGGCACTGACAGCACTTGAAATCAGTCATCAGTTTCAAAGGATTACACCCCTGGGAAAACTACAGTACACGTCACAGCTCACCCTTGAAAAAATGGATGCTTCTAAGATCCTACGTTTCCTTCCCTTGTTGGAAATAACCGGGGGAGAACACGGAGTCGTGCCAGATTCATTTTCCGCAATGGCGGCTATGATCACCTCTTGCTCTATGGCTACGAGTATCCACACTGGAAGCGTTTGAGGCCGTTTCAACGCAGAGTAGAGGAGGCTAAGGTGGTCAAAGATGATGGGATTCTGCCTAAAAATCATGAAGGAACCTCCAAAAAAACAGAAGGGTCAAATCACCGTTTTTTGTGTTTTGGCATGGTTCTAGGATCTCAAAACCAGTCAAGATTTGACATCTGATGATTCTTATGTCAAAAGATGATTTTGCAGTTGGCCTTAAAGACAATGTCTCTGATTTATCACCTCACCTGAAACATTTCCTCAGAAGAGATCTGCAGATTTGGCATCAGTGTCCTGATGTTTACCTACAGCCTTTTGGTTTGCAAACATAGTGTACATGTGGAAACTCATGCATGAAGTGTGCTGCTTTAAACAAGCAAAAATTGCGGCGAAACAGGAACAACAATTGCTGAAGGTCAATCCGGATTGCAACATCCAGGATCCAATTCATTGAGATCTAAAGATCCACCAAGAGTGAAAGTTTGGTCAAAAAACAACAGCGATCTTCGTGACGAAACAGCGACCGCAGCAAAGTTTGAAACATCAGTTGAACCATTTCTGGTAGTGATCCATTCCCTTGGAGTGAGTGCTATGGCTTTTGGTGAGGTGGGGACTGCGCATGAACAGCAACTTGTAGATAAGTGTTGATCAGATAACTGGGCACAGCTTGATGTTGTTGGTGGCCAGCTCACCACCAAATGGATGTCGAAAACCTGTAAATAGTGCCCAAAAACAGATAAGCTGCCTATTAGGTGATGCCCAATTTCAGTCATCAACATTATGTGTCACCCTTTGTTTCATGGAAACTGACCACTTGGGTTTTGTCTCAAAACTCTAGAGTCACCCCTATTCACCCCTCATGTTTCCTGTTTCCGATGTGTTTTAGTGGGACACCAACGATACAACCCCCCCAAAACATAGACCTCAAACATGATGGTTTCCAACCGAAATCTCCTAAATCCCTGGGGGCGGAAAAACCCCTCTATGTTTTTGAGGTGCAAACATGTGATTCTTTTCGGGGGTTACCAGGCCAGCGCGGCACATGAAAGTCCAAGTGCTGCTCGAGTTTTAACCGCAGTAGAGAAGGTCTTGGATGAATGGTTAGTGAGGAGCCCGAGGAACCTTAAACGCAGACTTGCATTGGTGACACCACATTCTTTTTCGACAAATTTGGTATTTGATTTTGCTGTGGATGTTGTTGCAACTGATGTTTGGCTTCTGGAGTGGTGGTGTTTTTTGCCTTTATTTGTGAATCACCAGCTATTGCAATTTTGGTCCATCAGCGCTGTCAAAGATGAGATTTTGGCCTCGGCCTCTGAGCTTAATCTTAGGTGATGGGCTTACATCGTGCTGGAGCGCGGAAACTTAGCACAAATTCCACCACAGGAGGATGATACTCTTGATGGTTCAGAAATCCGGTCCGGCTACCACCTGGGATGTATAGAACCCTATAAATAATAGGATAAACTACCAACCTCATCTGGTTAGCCGGATTTCTGAACCATCAACAGTATGAAACATGAGCGTGTCGGAAGGAGTGGATGATCCATTACCCGGCTTCACCCCATGGAATGTTTCTAGTCGAAAATCCTGAGGGACATTTTTGCGAGAGGGTTGATTGCATGTAGGGAAGTGAAATCCTGCGCTTCGGTACAGAGATTATTTCAGACTTACTATGTATGCCTCCAATGAGTCAGATTTGGGACAGCAAGGTTGCACAAGTGAATGGCTTGAGTTGGGGTTCGGGTAACAAAATGTTCCGGAGCCATAACCTGACATTCAACAACTTTTCACAATTCAGCTTTGTGAATCAGAATTACAATTTATGCAGTTCATTTTTGGGCGTTCATGTCTATGTTTTGAATCCAACTTGAGACCCCGAAAAGTGACCAAAGCAACAGGAAGGTCAATGGGAATCCTAAAACGCCATCCTGTTAGGAAGCGTTTTAAGAACGGTTTCAATCCAACACAATGTCTGAGGCAAAGAAGTTCATCCAGGACAAGATTTGCAAAGGTGAGAATGAGGAGCACCTGAAGTGTTCTTGTTTTTTTCCCTCCTTTTGGACATGATTTAAGAGTTGAGACTCAAATATGTAATTTTTAGAGATTATAGAGATATTTCCCTTGGAAGTAAGGGACTTTCCATTGCTATGCTACTTTTACTGCGGGGTAGTTTGGAGGGTTTCTGGATCAGACCGTCAAGTTGAACCCATCATGTTGCACCCTGACAGACTGGCTGGTTAATTTATTACATGATTTGACTGGAACTAGTACGATCATGACTGGTGATATTAACCGTTCAAGGGTGTTGTACTTTTTGGGTATGTCTACCCCAAAATGCAGCAACGTGTCCTAGCAAAATGCAGCATGTTGAGTGGGGGCTTGGGGTTAAACAGTCCAAAAAATTCCCGATTTTTTTTCTTGGAGTCGTGAACTGTCAAGATATGTCAGGATTTCCAGAGTTTGGAGTCAGGTAGAGGACTTCAATCTTAAGTATCAAAATGGCTCATGAGAGGATTGCATTCCTAGTCTGAACTTGGAAGTATTATATACATTTGTTGAGTTTTTTGGAGCGGTTTTCAAGGTAATTATCACTGATCACTGGATGGTGGTTTCAAAGATTTTTCTTTCCACCTCTACTAGGGAAATGATCCAATTTGACTAATATTTTTCAGATGGGTTAAAACCACCAACCAGATCATCATGTCTTACCAACGGGCACCAGCTAAGACAAATGGCAATCAAATGGCAGATTGACCTCCATAATAACATCCTGACGGGCCGATCAGAACAACAACTTTGGTTAGCGTTTCACAGTGTTGCTATTTTTTTTGGGATGTCCCTTAAAACAAGCAACTAACAACTATAACTACGTATTGTTCATGGGGGTATAGTTCTGATTGGGGGAAGGGGATTAACTAAGCAATAAAACATCTAAAAAAACCGAGACCAGGAGTGCCAACGTGTTCGGAAATGGTTGCTTCTTCGAATGAATGGCCGTATTTGGGAACATGGTATTCCATTGATGTGCCGTTCAGCTGAAAATGCTGGGAACTCAGAGTTGAAGAAACAAAAACAGCATTTTTTTCAAATCTTTAAACTGCGAAGTGGATGTTTTTTATTTTGGTGGTTAGTCACCCAAAATTGTAAGGATATTTTATCCGTTTCTCCAGATCTCTATGTGAATAGTGGTTGATATTTGCCAATCCTCAAGATAGCATTACTTCTTACAGCTCACGTCACCCAATAATGGTTATGCATCAGGCATTCACCAGGTAGTACATCTAGGTCTAGGCAGATTCTAGGCACTAGATCTTTCTGTTTTAAGTGTTTTCCAGCTTGCTGAAGCCTTTCATTATCTCATATCTTGTGATACAGTTCCTTCCAACATGGCTTGATTTTGCCAGACCTTCGGGGCAAGGAAGGCTTGGGACAGCAGTTTATTTTAAATCAAGGTACGAACATGTTTGAAGACTGCTACTGTTCTAAAACAATCTTGAGTATCTTGATTTGTATGATCATGATAGCTGTTTATGGGCTGTGTATTGCTGTTTGCTCATTTCTTGATTATTTGTTTTGGTCTGGACTGCACATTAGCAACACAACTAGCGAGGGTATACCTCTACGGTCACTGGCTAAAGATAGGAGTCCAAGACTTCTAAGTGTCGAAAACCAAGGTTTTTCTCAGATGTTTGAAAGGTGTTCCTTCAGGTTATCTCTTTTTCACTGCAAAGTGTCCCCTTTTTCCTAAGGGTTTTCTATTCTTCTCTCAAACATTTCATCAGTTTTCCGAAGATGTTCATCCAAGGCTTTCCTTTTACTGATGTCTTGAGCATCTCTGAAGATCCTTGGATGTATATGATATATATTTATATATATACACACACATATACCCCACCCAGGATGCAATCGTCACCACCAGGATGACATTACATTTTTAGTGAAGGGAATCCTTATAGACCTTAAATTTGTGACTGTTACTCGGGAATCTTTTCAGTAGGGAATCTGTTAAGTTACCTTTTCAAACCATCCCATGTTTAATAGGAAATCTTTCAGTAGGGTGGGTGGGGGGGTACACCACTGAAAACTAACATGACATTTCAAAAAAAAAGCAAGCCATTTGAAGATGTATCCCCCTAGTAACAAATGGTGATTTCCATTGTAATGTTACTTTTCCTTGGGGGTTTTTCCATCCCCAAAAAAACTACCCCTCTTGGAGTGCACCATGGGTCTTCGCCTCAGGTGCCAGGACTCCGAAGTTCTCCAGTCTGGCCTCGAGAGGTGCCGGGACCCGTGGCCACTTTGACCGGTGGTGGGACCGGTGGTTGGTTGGTTTTCATATGTTGGTTTTCGACATGGTTTTCGCACATCATTGTTACAGTGAGTTTTTTTCTTGTTTATGACTATAGCCAATCAAAATTTCAATGAATAGATTTGATTTAGTTGTTTGATTGATCCTTTGAAGCTATAATTTTCATTTTTATTAGGTGCTTCACCTTGGTGAGATTAGTAACAATGAGAGTGATCTAAGTCACTGGGCACCCTGATGTTGTTTCGAAAAAAGGGGATTAGATTGTACTTTTCTTGGTTCTTTGGGGATGAGAAGAAGCCATTTGTAAGTATGTCATATATCAACCAGATTCAACTGAGTATACTGTACTGTAATTATATATTTATATAGCTATTATAGAAGCAATACTATACCCAGGTCTGTAAGGATTCTTATGAACCAACCAGTATATATATATACATACATATCAATCAAAAGGGAATGTCACGGATGGGATTTCACTGCATGTTTCCAGGACTCACCTTGGCTGAGTACCGTTGAGGCAGCACGGGCCGGTTGAAATGGGGGACGCGCCTTTTGTATTTCACGAATCACTCAGACATGTGCCATTTTTTCAGGGACAAATGTTACTGGCACTAGTCATTTTCAAACAATCCTGTGCCTGCAACTTACAATTTCCTAGGGATCATGCAGTACATGTTGCTATAAAATCTTGGACAAACAGCATTTCCAAACCAGTGTATCGTCCCTCGGCCACAGAATCTCATGATCAGGTCTTCAATGAGCAAAAACAGCAGAAGCAATCCAAACCTGCACCTTTTTATCTTCCTATTTTTTCTGACACAAGTTCTTATGAACTTACCCTTGCTCTACTACTCATGGTTGAAGACTCAAAAAGGTCTTGTCGATGATAGTGTCTTTTACAAGCTCATTTTCCACTGGTTGCGATGGAGCTACAACAGGGTGGCACTGGTACTTACACTACAGCAGAAGCGATCGCATAGCATCTGAAAACATGTCGGAAGAGTTTGCGTGTCGTTTTTTTTGGCAGAGTTTTTTGACTGGTGAGTTTCATGGGTATTTCATTCTACTGCCAGCCATGCAGCACACATTGATGTGAATGCAGCACTTGGAAGATCCGCCATGGCAGCCACAACTGCCAGATGCGAATGTTGGCTCTGCCGCAGGCGTCGACTCTGCCAAAATGGCCTCACGTTTTGATGGGTGGAAACACAGAAAATCGTGGTGGTAGTTGTGGCAAAAGTAATGGTAGGTAAAACTCTTTGGTTTAGGGCCTTTTCTCTATGTTTGCAACTAGACTTGTACGTTTACTATAATCTATTAATATATATTAATTATGATAATTATAATGTATGTTTTTGCGTTTACAGCATACTTTCTGCATTTGATATCAAGCTTATATATATATATATACACATATCGAATTGTATTTGCAGGACACTGCCACATTAAAAACTGCATTTGAATCGCGTCCACAACAATATCACCTCGCCTTCCCAACGAGTTGCGTTCGAAAGGAGGTTGGTGAAACAACTGAAAAAGTGGGGAACTTGAATCAACTTCAATCAATCTAATGAGATCCCTTTTTTATTACCCAAGTTTTTCCATATCGTTCCAATCAGTTCCAGTCCGAACACCCCAGTACTACGGACCTCCCTCATGCGACACGAAAAAATCATAAGATCTAAAAGTCAAGTCTCTTGAGATCCCAAAGAACCCTGATTGCAATCAATCCTCAACACGAAACAAACCTTCTTTTTTGGGATGCTTCTTCAGTCTGTCATGATTTTTGGGATACTAAGATTGGATCTTCCTTCCACATTCTCTCTGAAGGTGCAGTGCCATGTGTGATCGCGTGGTTTTGAGATTGTTCCTCGGCACTGGTGTTCCGTTCTCCTTGGTGATGCCAACGCATGTCTTGATGTATACGTATACATAGCTGAAAACGGACATGGACCCCCCCAAAACTCGTGAAAATTCATGGCATTTGTAGTTGTTTTTCCTTTTCCAAGGACATGTGCCGATTGTTTCGCCTTCAGTCCTTAGTTGTTCAAATGATTTTAATTCATTTTGCCGGGAATTTCTGTGAATTTACCCAAGGTTCTACCAACTGCACTTTACCGTTGCACCATGGATTCAACTCCCAAAAAAACCCGGGAATTTGGTGCATTTTTCTTGCAGGCTTCCCATCCTTGGTGTACGGCTGAATGAGCCGATTCCTCCAGGAGCAATGTTGCAGGTCTGGGGATGTTTTTGTGGGTAGAAGGGGTACCAAAATTCACCCAGAAATCCATGGTTTTTCAGTAGGAAAATTAAGGTGCATCAGTGTATATCCAAGATTTTCATAGATTTTTCCGAATTTCTTGATCAACTAAGACTAGTAGGTAGGCGGTTTCCTTTCCACTGCACCATGACTATGAGAGAATTTTGGTATATATTCTTTAGCTGATTTGACTTGGTTTTGCAAGTCAGTGAATTGATGGAACGTCTTGGGGATTTATTTTCACCTGGGAAGATGAACTTGTTGGATGAACTCGTTGATTTTTGGTTTCAATGGGGTGTTTCACCACTAGCTAGTTGGAGATTTGTTTGCAGTTTTTTTGTTCGACTGAACGTTCAGCTAGCAAAAGGAGATGTCTGTCATCTAACACCGGGTGTTGAGTGTGTTTTTGGAACAGGAGATGTTTCTGAAAATATACTTGAGACAAAAATACCCTCCTACTTTCCATTATACTGGTTGTTTTTTTTTTTGGATCCTTATAATGGCTTATCACAATCCCTATATTAGGGTAATATAATCCCCTATTACTCACAGCGATGAAGATTTATGAATCCAATAAACCTCTCAACAGAGGGACTTTGAGAGGTCCAGTGTTTGCTTCGTTGCTGACACGAATTGACTTTCCTGACTTCATTTTTGGGGAGTTTTCAAGCTGTCACTTATACTGCAAATGATTCTGAAAATCCTACCGGTGGTACCTGTGATGTTGCTAAGAAATATCATACATAGTGATAAACATAGTGAGATAAACTACCAAACTCCAGTGATTCACAGCAGTTCTGAGTCATCAGTATTGGGAATGGTAGTCAGGGTCTTCGTTGGTAGGTACAACGCCTCCGTCTGCCGCTGGCTGTTTGTACCATGACTCTTGCGGCAGCAGGCCACTGCTGGGGAGATTTGGACAATCTTCTTTATGGCAAGTTTTGCTTCGGTGAAATATCATTATGAATCACTTTTGACCACCTGAAGTGTACCACGGTTTGTTTGAAACAAAACAATACAACACAGATTAGACAGACAAGTTTGTTTGTAGAAAAATGTGCCCACAAACAAGTTAATATGGATGGTTGTCTTTTTGGGTGTCTTGCTCAAGCATCCAAATCTACTCCTGGACCCACGTGTAGAAAACATCAATCTCTGCAATGATGTGTTGTACCTTGCTTTGTGGTGCATTGTTTGATGCGGATGTCTATAATAAGTTGTATGTTCACAAAAAAAAAGTGTGTAGTATTTGACCTGTCCATACATTTCCTTACAATAATAGGTACCATAAGCTAGATATATGTTCATGTAATGCCAAGCTACATTACACGTGCATAATACCATTCAAAGGCACCACAGCATGTCAATCATGAGGACGGTATTTTTTATAGACAAATGTCCAGCTGGTCAAAAATGTTGATACTGTTGATAGAAGAAATCCTGCACCACCTGGGATGTATAAAACCTTGTAGATAATGAAATAAACTACCTATCAACTGGTGCAGGATTCAGCCATCAACCGTATCCAACTTGTTCATTTTGCACATCAGCACATCTTTTTCTCTCTCCAACTTTGTCGAGGAACTTTGCAAATTTGGTGCTTGGTGGAAGGTTGCATCTTCTTGCTGAAAGGTCTTCCTGGGGAATGCGAGGCGCGGCAAGTGGTGACCGTTAGACTTGTGCAAGGGAAAGGCTTGGAAGGTGCAAGAGGGAAGCAATAAAAATACACGTTAGAAGAAAAGTAGCAAGTGAATATGCAGTGTTATATTTGTAGTACATATAGTATTCTATAGGGTTATTCCTGTATATTCTGTCTTTACTAGGGTTCAGTGCATGAAGATGCATTGTGTTTGGATGAGGCTATGTACACAGATTTACACAAATGTAAAGATCCACTAGCATATGACTATTGCCCATGCCCACTCATAGATACAATTTTTGTTTATGAATACTTACACCTCTAGGTGTAAAATGCCCACTTTTATTTGGATGAAACATATGGGTGTTTCCAAAAATAGGGGTACCCCAAAATGGATGGTGAAAATAATAGAAAAACCTATTAAAGTTGATGATTTGGGGGTAGCATACCCCTATTTTTGGAAACACCCAATGGAACCAAATCTTATGGACATATGACTCGGTGGGTCCTGGAAGGATATCTTCTTGGATAGACAGATATAACTACCTTTTTGTATATAGAATATCTGTATGATATATGTATTAAATTCTCTATTTATGTATTATATATGTGTCTTCATATTTATGCCTACTAGGATAGTTTACTATTTGTTTCACTATTTAATGTGATAGCACCTTCAAAATCCAAGACATCTAAAAATCTCTTTAACTTCTGCATCCGGTCTAACACCTGGGCGGTTGAAACTCGCGGTATCTCGGTGCAGGGGATGCGTCAATGGCTTGCAGCCTATTGTTTAAGCCTTGCGATGGTACCTTGGACCAATGGTGGAAAAGGCCAGGCTCAGCGTGGTTTTCCTGATGGAAGCCCCTTCCCTCCAGAGAGAGACGGCCCCATGAGTCGAGGATGACACCCAAAAAAGGACTAATCATGACCAATTCACGAAACGGATGGTTGGCATCGTTGGGACAGGTTGCTGTTTTTTTTTTTGTGTTCGCAATCTTGACACACTGATTGAGTGTAGTGGTAGTTTATTTCAACTATTTCATGGTTGTCATTGGACGAACGACTAGGTTGACTAGGTGAATGGAAAGAAAGACAGACCCAAACGGGACCACGCCATAGGTTCCATTTGCCAACCTCGTGGCTATTGCTGCGCAAGTTTGGTGGATTACTGGAGGTAGTGCGAATGTGGTTTCTGATCAATGTCAAGAAGTAGCGCCATACTTGACATTTGCCTGGCAATTTTGTGTGATGATGATGATGATGATGATGATGATGATGATGATGATGATGATGATGATGATGATGACGATGATGATGACGATGATGATGATGATGATGATGATGATGATGATGATGATGATGATGATGATGATGACGATGATGACGATGATGACGATGATGATGATGATGATGATGATGATGATGATGATGATGATGATGATGATGATGACGATGATGACGATGATGACGATGATGATGATGATGATGATGATGATGATGATGATGATGATGATCTGGCGGATGTTCTGTTCTGTTCACCTCCCAAAGTGCCGGCGGTTGCTGGTCCACTGGTCACCCACAACTCTTCTTGGTTTCCAATTTGGTAGGGTGGCTTTCTATTTTTTCATTGGTTTCTTTTGTCAGTGAGCGATCTGAATCGACGGACGCACGGGTCACGACCGATTCACTGAAGGAAAGTCTTTGTGAAAGACGTTCAACTTCGTGGTCTGTGGACCTTGGCGATTTTGGTCATTTTCTCCTTCGCTTTGGTGGGAGTGAGGACATCATTTCATGATGAAACGGGGTCGTTTCAGAGAAGATGCCACTTTTTGGGGGGTCAGGAAATAGCAACATTGCAAAATGTTGGTTCATATACAGAGAAATGATTGATGTCTCGGTAATATATACAGCTGTTTTTGAATAGGGTTTTGTGTTGACAAACAGGGTTGTGTCCAATATGATCCAGACTTTATCTACCAAGACTTTCCAGACTTTCATGTCGCTTCGCTGTCCACTAGCAATCCGTTCTCTTAAACGTTGGACATTTCCATCTTTTCCCCAGCATCGTAACACCGATGGTGAGGAGATTCCAGATATCCCTGCGAGAGTTTGGTGCTCAGTGACGTCTCTATCGGCCGAGGTGGAGACGTATAACTTCAGCCAACAGTTATAGTTGGAGGTTTTAGTTTAGCTGTTCTTTGCTGTGTTAATTGATCGGAAGAATTGTCAATTATTCAATGCATCATAATAATAACCCTGGTTATTCATCATATCATAAGATATTAGGATTAATATTTATATAATATCTATATATATTTTTCATGTATCATCAATTATTGGACAATTATCCTATTCAATTATCAACCCGTCCTTGAAAGATTGAACCAAAGACGAACTGACGGGATGATCCTGGGAATCCCCCACCCCCGCCAGGCCTGGCTAGCCCCCAAATCTTCACCAACATTGGTCGTTGGATATGTATCAAACACTTGGACCAAGTTTCCAGATGTTTTAAACACGAATTATCAACGAAATATGCACAAAAAAACATGTCCACAAAGCACTTTCGATATTGCAACTAGATTTTGGAAGTATTTTTGTTGCTGCTTTGACATATCCTCCCAAGCATTCACCCTGAACCTTCTGGAAGAAACACTCTGCACCGGCCATAAGGACCTGGGCTTCCGGTGCACCAACTCTGCAACGTGTTATTAATGCAGTGATGCAGGTGGGGGTTGGATATCAGAGGTTTTGGGATTGGTCTAAGCAAGCCATAAAGAGGTACATCATTTATTAGTTCAGCACTGATCTATGAAGACATTTGCTTCAGGTTAAACATGTTTGGTTTTCAAAATCTTGAGGTAGTTACAGTCCGAGTTGCAAGAGTTACCTGCATGGTAGATGTTGATTTTTAGAGCCAAGTCTACAATCTTCATGAAGTACTTCATGAATTTATGTAGCAAATTATAACGAATTATATCAGCAGGGATTGGTTGCCTCATACATCATATAACCATGCACAGTTTTTCAATTGTTGGGGACGGATTGATGAGAAAACACACCTGTTTCAGCGTTCGCAAAATGTGGCAAATGAAGTCCCATAAAGAGCTCGACCTTTGCAGGGGGACTATGTTAAATGTTAGTTTCTTGGAGGGAAGGATCTTGAATTGCAATAAATTGTTGAAAGATTGTCCTTGAACAGGCTTGTGAAAGGTATCGCCGTGTTCCGTAGCATCCAGTCCTGGTGTTGTAGTGGAGACTTCATGAGGAAGACTGGAAGATATTTGAAGCACTGAAGAATGATCTGGTGTTCTTTTAAGTGCAACGGGTGGTAGATTTTTCTAATGGTCAAAACCTCTTGATTATATGATTCTTTCTTATGTTTGTATAATATGTAAGTATCAACATTCCCATGATCAACAATATTGGTTCTTTCTACCCGAACATTTGCAACGGAACATCCCCAAGTCTTCCACCAGTAACCAGTGGATTTTCCAGCCAGCCCGGAGGCTCCTGAAGTGGAGGTCCCACCTGATACTGAGTGTGCCATATGTCTGGAGAGACTTGGCACAATGCATCGGTAGTAGAACATAGAATCCAGCTCGTTTTCTAAAATCTTGAGCTTGAATTTGACAGAAGTTTGCAGTCAGTATTGATTTTTCTTGATATTTGTAGCTTAAACGCCTTTCAGAATTTAAAGTGACATTTTACCTGCAAAGTATGTATTAATCACATGATTCCAACGACCGTTAGGATGCCTTTGTCTCATGGTCCAAAATTCTGATGTCTCTCCCTTTTGTAGGGGCCGTTGTAGGGGATGGTTATACCATGTCATGCCGTACATTTAGAAACTACCCCGAAGCCATTATTTTGACCCCTTCGTGGCACATGACTCAGGGCAAGCTGCAAAAATCTGAAAAAATGGATTGGTCCCAATTGTCAGGATGTTCCCACAAGATCCGGATGGATATGCTAATTACTTGAAACCACTGTCAACCAAACATCTTCATAATGGCATATGGATGCAGATGGAAGTTTAGTTGTTT
Organism: Breviolum minutum Mf 1.05b.01; assembly: GCA_000507305.1. Lineage (NCBI taxonomy): Eukaryota > Dinophyceae > Suessiales > Symbiodiniaceae > Breviolum > Breviolum minutum. Next base: position 15,674 of record DF240137.1, read on the forward strand.
CCTATTGTCACTGGATTCACCCTGCCAACGAAAGCCACAGACAACCGACAGTGTGGCCCACTAAAAGCACTTCATCAATGCTTGATTTTAGGAGCTGAGTGAAAAAACTGTCTGCAAGAGGTGGGCTTGGTAGCAGCCAACAAGCACCAATTGGCATTATCCGAGTGTAAATAGTAGGGATGTCTAGGTGGTGGTTTCAAACATATTTGACTGTTTAACCCTATTTCGGGAAATTATACAATTTGAACTAATATTTTTCAATATTTTTCAAATAGCTTGAAACCACCAACTGGTATATACGTTCATATGTATTGCCTTGTAGGGTGTTATGATCCCTACCACCTGTAACCAGAACCAGGAAAAAAACGTTGAATGCAATACAGGGAATTTTTGTATGAAACAAGCTGATCCAAATTGAGGTCCGAAGAGGGAGCGTGGAGAGCGCTTCCTTGTGAACATGTCTTTCACAAGGCTGGAACCGTTGAAGCATCGCGTCGACCCCGAACTCTGAGTGAATGAGTTGCTGGGATTGTGAAGTAGAAACATGCTTATTCTAAGTGAATGAACTAGTGCCTCGTTTGAGTTGCAATGCGGATGATGAACATGATTTGCTTGAATTTGTATAGGATTTGATACGTTATACCAGTAGAGCCGCACGAGGCGGTGGCGGAAGTTTCAAGAATAGGAAACGTATAGGAGAGATTGGTTGTTGTGAATCACTGATGACAAAGCGAAAACATTGATGGATCTGACTAACTGCCGAACTGTCTAACTGATTAACTGACTAACTGGCTAGTTAGTTAGCTAGTTAGTTAGTTAGCTGACTAAATAGTTAGTTAGTTAGCTAGCTAGCTAGTTAGCTGGCTAATGAGTTAGTTAGTTAGCTAGTTAGTTAGTTAGCTGACTAAATAGTTAGTTAGTTAGTTAGTTAGTTAGTTAGTTAGTTAGTTAGTTAGTTAGTTAGTTAGTTAGTTAGTTATTCAGTTAGTTAGTTAGTTAGCTAGCTAGCTAGTTAGTTAGTTAGTTAGTTAGTTAGTTAGTTAGTTAGTTAGTTAGTTATTCAGTTAGTTAGTTGGTTGGTTAGTTAGTTAGTTAGTTAGTTCGTTAGTTAGTCAGTTAGTTCGTCAGTTAGAAACCTCGCGAAATGCTGCAAAACGCAGGTGTTTTGCACATTTTGCCTTGCAAATGTGCTTCGCCACAGCGGCGTGCCATTTTTGGACATCGGAACTACAAAAAGTGGCCCGAGAGTGTGGTGTTTTCCACATTTTTCGCGCATGTACCTTCTTTCTAGTGACTCTACACGCGTGTTGATCTTCTTTCTGCTGACTTGACATCTCTACTCTGCTGGACACCTCTACTCTGCTTTTCAACTCTGCATATTGTCGGAAGTTAGACTTCTAAACTTCCTTCGATCAATGATGCTGCTTCATTGTCCCCATCACAATTGCTTTAAAAGATCCCAATGAAGCAGCAGGTTGCCAGTTGCCCCCCCAAACCTAGTTGTTTTCATAAGTAGGACCGGGTAGGAACAACATGAATACTTCGTGTGAGGAGATTTTGCCGTTGCGAGTCCTAATTGTATTGAAGCAGGGGTGGCCAGGGGTTCCTTATGTCAAATTCCAAAAACAGAAATCCAAAAACAACCTGCACTAAGCGACCTTCTTTGGAGGATGGATCTACAAACAACTTCCATCGAGTTGATAATGGCTCGTGGTGAATAGCGATCTCTTGGCTGACCTCACCCCCAAGTTTTAGCATTTGATCAGGATAAAGCAAAAGAATTCACACAACAGTTTGCCAACAACCATACTGTTGCAAACGAATTCTTTTTAAACATCTACCTAAAGAAGGCTACAAACACAAACAACCCCACAACAAAAACACACAAAAAACAACACATCAAAAAAACGTGTGATTTTTTTTTGCAGCGATTTTTTATCATCCTGAAAAATCCCGCCAGGATTGCTTGCTACGTTGGCTCCGGTGTGGCCGTCGTTGTCCGCTCTGCCGGATGGATTTGCATCGCGCCTTTTTGGACACCGGAGGTACCGGTGCCTCGACTGCAGGGCCAGTTTTGTGGGGTTTGAAGCCATCGACATTTTTGAGTGCCAAAAACAATAGAAGATATAATGATTTCATCAAAAACTTAAACTCCAAGGGAACAATCCAAACCAAAATCCCAGTTGATAGAGAAAAGCAAAGTTCCCTTCTTTTTGGAACCGAGTGACCTGTGTTTATCTCTTGATAATTTTTGTGAAACCTGCAATGAGATTCTTCATGGCGGTAAAACCTCACTGCCGGTTGGTTTGAAGCATATGAAACGAACTGAACCTTTGCAAAGATCAATCAAATGGAATGACTCTCTGACTCTTTGCCATCTCAGTTGATCTTATCTCTAGCTTATTTCATCTCGTTGATTGAATCCATTGGCTTCTATTATTTGAAATCTAGTGTTGATTTTGAATCTCCTTTATTATCATTTATTCTAACTAGTTACTCATGGGAATCTCTTTGTCCTTTGGTTTTATTCCAATCCGCATGGCTTCTCTACATCTGGTGCTGAGGTGATGCGCGACTTGAACCATCCGCGTCAGCCGAGTCTACACAACTGACAACTCCTGGATGACCTCAACAGCAGCTGTTTTACTGCTGTAACTTTTTGGATCTTCTCGGAAATAAACAGTTAACAACTTCACTTGAAAGGTACCAGAATTTGAAAGGTATATATACCATTCGGAGTTCCAAACATAGTCACATCATGTCACATCATGTCATACATGTCTTAAAACTTTTTGGACCGAGGCTTCAAGATTTGAAAGGAATGCTATTGAAAGACCATGTGCGAGTCCATGTCAGAATGAAGCTATGGTAATAGAATGGGCAGAACAACTTGTTTGAAGCTTCGAACATGAGGAATTCCCATGAATTCCTCCAAATCCACCAGACCAAGATGGTGAATGCTAGGCAAGACATAATTTTTTGATGTGTCTGAACATGCATCTTTCTGAGCTTTCTGAAGAGAGGTGCAAAGCCACTGTGGTTTCTGGGTGACTTCCATCGCGACTCCAAACTTCTTGAAGCGCTAAACAGACCTCACATGTTTTTTACTAGGATGAATCCTCTCATACTGACTCACAATGCTCCATTTCAAAGCCTTGAGGGTTTTCTGTATCAAAAACTCTTGAAAATCAAGCAAGACTTTTGAATCATGCATGTCCGAATTTGGTATTGCCTGGGTTGTCACCCCAAGTCTTTGCTGTTTTCATGTCACATTGCTTACTTTAGAAGTATTGTAGATATTGTAGAGTGCAACGCGAGAATCCACCCAGACTCTTGTACAAAGATGAAAAATTCAGCTGCCACAGTGCTGATTTTTTCCGACTTTGCGTGATGATTTCAGGATCTTTCCGTTCTGGGAAATCTTTATGTAGGAAACCTTTCACGCATTCTGATTGCAAAGCAACTCTCCAAGATTTGTTGAAGAGTTCAGGGTGGTGAATTTGTAAAGTTTGCTGCAACCAGATGATGTGATACATGGCATCTTGTCTCTACCTGTCCCCTTATTGGTTTGGATTCATCCATTTAGAGGTTGATCTTTCAGGTTCCAAAAAGGACAGGCCTGTGGTTTTAAGGTCATCAAGCCTACCATTTTTCAAGGCAACACTTGGGAGTATTTGATTACAGGAGCTGAAAGAACCCGCATTTATTTAAAGGATTCTGGCAAGGCATCTTAATGGTCCCTATTCAACTAACCAGTTACAATGGAATGTCTTTTGGGTGGGTTTTGAATACTGCTTACGTTGGCAAATGTACTTGGATGATTTTTACAAAACGTCAAACATCGGAAAGGTCAAAACACATCGTTAGAACACCGGCGAGCAGCATGCTGTGTCCATGCTTTTCAAGGCTTTCAAGCAGAATGATATTTGGAAGATATACTCATAGGGCATAGCACATCTTTGGAAACACGGCAAGTCAAATCTGCTCACCAAGTTGATGGCTTTGATGGCGAGAATGGTTTGACATTGAAAAAACGCCTGGCAATCGACGGGTCCACGCCTCTATGGTCAAGGTGTCCCTGTGACTGAAGAAAGGTGTAAGCGCATTCAATATTCAGTTGGAGAAGCCTTACTGAAAAGAGAGTTGCTTTCTCAAACTCATCAGGTGAGAAGACGTTGCTGACAAAACCCGCGCAGTGGGCGTACAAAAAAATAATATACTGTAATATATGAATTGATACAGTATATATAATATGTTGCTGCTCTTCCTCCATTGACTCAATCTTTCTGGTTGTGCTGCTGTTTTACGCTTGGATCGATTGAGAGTTAACAAAAGGGCTTCTGGCTGCAAAACCTGTTTCATCAAAGTGTCTTGCGGAACAAGTGAATTCGAGATTGCAAGTATCCCATTAGTAACAATGACACACACATTGACACTAAATCAGAATCAAAATTAATTTTTATCACCATTATCATGATTATCGTTCTTAGCAGCACCTTCCAAGGGGTGCCTTACATGATCCCTAACTAAATGGTGATTTGTTTTCAACTAAGGGGACCATGTAAGGCACCCCAAACTGGAAGGTTTTCACCCTGGATCCCCCAAGTTAGATTCGCCATGGAAACCACGACAAAGTTGAGTTGAAACCGAGTTGAAGAGATGAGGATGTTTTTTTGCATGTTTTTCATGAAAAAAACACCTTCCAATTCAAAAAACAACATAGGATGTTGTTTCACTCAAAACTAAGCGTGTGTTTGTTGCTGAATGTTGTTGGTTTTACCGCTGTTGTTGTTATTTTGAATAGGTCATCAATCAGTTTCTGTTCGAATGAGTTGTTTTTTTTTGTCGTTCTTTGGCTTTCCTGCTTCTCTATCTTTGCCTCCTCAGAGTGATGCCTTTTCCCATGACATCGGGTTTACCAGCCAAAAAATCGTCCTGAATTCACTTGGCAGCCTACACGCAACTGAAAAAATATCGATTTCGCCGTAATTGCAGTTCGAAAATGAGACCTTCATTTGTTTTTGAAGATTGACTGATTTGCTTTGGAATTTTCACTGCAGAAACTGATGGAAAGTGATGGAACTAGAAATGGACCCTTGAATCCATGGGTCAGTCTAAACTCACATTGCTTATCCCTGTGTTAGGTGGATTAGTCATTAACCCAATAGTAGGGGTTGACATACACTGGCATACCCATTACAAGGATTCCTTATTGAAGGGAGGATGACCATTCCCCAAGATACCGCGAGGCTCATCACCAAGAGATCTTGGCCGAACTCATGGCCGTTCGAAAGACGTGGGGCGAATCCCAGTGGTTGTCGTTTTTGGGATGTATTGCAGAGACACCGGGGTTATTTTTGTATATTTTTGTGTAAATTTTTGTTGGCCTTCACAAAGATGTTACTTTAAATTTGTTTATATAACTTCTTGAAACTTTGCATCATGGTATCTTGTAGGATAGTGATAGTGATCTAGGTGAGGTTTATGAGAACTTTACTTGACCGAACACCAATTTGCTGGTAGTTCAGGATTTTTCGGATCACCCAACATTTCAGGATCTTCAAAATATGACATGTGTATTATATGTTTCACCCAAGTCTTCATGGATCTAATTTGCTTCTGGAATCAGGACAGTATGAGTTCGTTTTTCTTAACACCTTTTCTAGCATCACTGCAGATTACCCTGAGCCATTGACCCTCAGACCCTCAGAACAAGCTGCAGGAAGACTCCTGGAGAAATTCCAAATGGAACACTTCCGATGTGCTGTTCACATCATTTCACTGGTTGCTTTTTGAAATCTTGCACCAGCTGGGATGATCGCCTCATGAGTCATGTTTATGTTTTGTTTAATTTAATTGGAGCAGGAGTGGACTGGCATCAAAAGTATCGCAAGAAGATGTCGATTGATTTGGGGGAACTTGAGTATGTCCGGTGTCTCTTACGAAGGTGCTTAGCACGGTGGTGATAATTCTAGTCTATAGATGTCTATAGTCATTAAAAGATTGTTCTGTTGTTGATGAGTGTGAATTTATTGGGATTATAAATCCTTTGAAGATACTTCTTTCACCCACTTGTCACATTCTTTTCCTCCATTTTACACATGAACTAATGATTAAGTTCGAGCAGGACAACCATGAAACCCACAATTGTGTCCACTCTATGAACAGGGAATCCCACACTGTTTGTGGCTGTTTGGACTCCCCAATCATCGTCATGATCATTTGCCACATGTGCTTTTCGAGAGGCAACAACTCAGTGGTTTTCAGCCCTATCGTGATCCAATGCACTCCAATGGAAAACCTGCAGCTGACGGTTTGGGAGTGGAAGGCGAAAAGTCAGTAATCGGGAAATGTGGGTGATTCAATGTTGATGTCCCAGTTGGACAAATGGAGGGAACCGGACCCCTTTCTAGGATACTCCCCCGAAAAGGATGGAACCTGAAAATGATGTTTCCCAAGTTTGGAATCTCATTAGGCCCATTGGTCTTGCTTCCAGGGCTTCAGCTTCCAGGGGTCTGACGTTTTGCGAAACGGGTGCAGCTCTTTAAGATTTCGGGTGGGGTTCCACGTGGTTCCACGTGGTTCCACTCCATGAAACTGGTGGTTTTGTTATTCAAGGAACAAAGGTTTGGACTACCGCAACGAAAAAGCTATCCCAACGAATTTCTGACCTTTAGAAACATGGATCATCCATGTTATTGGTATATTTACCTACCTTTGGAAACATTGTAGCTTGTATGCATGGATGATTTGGCAGCTTGGGAAAATCTGAACGGATCAATTGGCTTTAATTGGGTGCCAAAACCCTGGTTCACAGCAAGGGAGCCCCCACCGTTCACCTTCACGAACTCCACTGGTTTTTCCAGTGTTCAAGGTCAAACACCCAATGATCAATACATTTCCATACATTTTCATATGAAGCCCATGAATTGGGGAGCCAAAAAGGGTGAACCTGATATTTTAAGAAGGGTAGATGAGGTTGGCGACTTTCTTCCATGCAATTCCAACCATCCTTAGCTAGAAAAAGTGAAAGATTTTTGTTGTTGTTGTTGGCTTGCAGGAGGTTTCTGATTTATATCTGTGGATTAGTTTTCTTATTGTATTTCAACTCTTATGGACACACTTTTTGCTGCATCTTGTTTTTTTCATCTTTCGCCAAAGCCTTTTTTTTAAATCTCGCGGGAGGTGTTGACAGAGGAATGTGGAATGTGCTGTACCTCTTCCTGAATCACAAGCAGTTTGAGGCGATTTTCAATGGGTTGACCCTGGAGTTGCCCGGGTAGTTGATGGAGTTGATAGCTGATGACTCTTGTCGGAAGCTTTTTTGGAGTTTCAGCACCCCAAGATCACACCAGTGAGAGTGACTTCTCAGAAGTGGGGGCAGAATATCGATATATGTAATATATTTATATGATATATATCTATACATAATATTGATTCATATCATATGCTTATATAGATAATGTTTGATGATGAGATATTGGGGCCTGCCTAAACCCTGGGACCCTGGGAAAATAATCATCACTATTTTTTAAAAAGGGACCTTTATTAGGTCGAAAGATCCACTGTTACTGTGTGGTTTCGGCAGGACCCGAATAAGGTGTGTATATATATATATAAACACATAGAGACAATCCATTTACAGATACTTTACCGCAATTGTGCTTTGATTGGATCAACGGACACTTCCTCCTGTTTTTCCGGTTGAATAGCACCATTATATATTTACATTGTAGTGGAGATTCCAGCCAGCTATGTTTGATTGTTGGAGGGTACTAGGGTGTCTCTGGATGTTAGTAACTAGTTAGTAACTTGGTTTATAACCCATTTAGGGGACTTATAACCTGCTTATATAGGGTTTACAATCCAGTTACTAAGTACCATGGACATCCCACCCTTGGACTCCAAAACCATGAAAAATTAAGCTTTTAATCCCTTGCAATATGGGCTATAACACCTAAAAATGTGGCTTCCCATCTCAGTAGGTAACTTTTAAATGATTCTCTTTCGATCGGAGGTGAGTTTCCCACGGGTTGGCCGTCAGGACAACTGCATCCGCTTTCCCAAAACAGTTGCTGCGATCCAGGACGGTGCGGGAGTCATGAAACAAAATGATCAATACAGTACCCCATAGGATCCATGGGACTGGTATATTTCCCTACATTTAGTTGATGTTTTTGGGTAAATGTAGGTAAATATACCGTTCGTCCCATGGATCGTTTTTTAATGGTACTGGGAAGGTAATTTTCAAGCGATATGAAATGAGATTCAGAAAACCAACATGACACCTAGAGCTTTGTCAACATGATTTTACATATATATTCTATGTGCTGGACCCAAAATAGCCATCTCTTCATTCTTAGTTTTTGCATCTTGTGTTGTCATGGTCACTGACATGGCCAAAAACGGACCCGAACCATTCGCAACCCTATAGGAGGCATTTCCTCGACATTATTCTCACGCATTTCGGACATGTTTTTACAACCGGCTGCATTGGGGTGGAAGGTGGACCGAAATGACTGTCATACGAATGTCTCCATTGTTCATGATTGCATGGAGGTTCTATTTATGTAACTTTGATGTGATGCTGTATATTTAGATACTGCATGATGTTATATACAGACATTGATGTGATGTTTAGGTATCAAAAAGATGTTGCTGATGTTGTTTTGCTTCTGGCCAGCTTAGACTTAGCCGGGTTTCTCCTGGCTGTCACTGATGAAACATATTATAACTTTAATACTAGCATCTCTTTAAAAGAGACTTTCTAGACGGGGTGGGGATGGCTGTCAACATGGACATTAGCTGATTTTAGTATACCTTTAAACAAAAGTAACCAGGAATGATGTAAAGTCCCCACAAACTTCCCCGTAGCGCCAGGCCTTCTTTTCGGCTTTAACACCTGGCTCACATATTATCAAGCATATGGGGCCATCCAATCGCATGTTGCGAGTGTGGTTCCTTGTATGGCAAATGGGGATGACGGCGTCAAACACCTAAGTGCTTTGTTTGATACTGAGTGCAGATGGAATTTGCTATGATATGATCGTGTTATAGATGTACAAACTGACAAACTTGTATGACTTTGTATTCTATTTTTTTGAATTGTTGTAGGTAGTTTGATACACATTATACTGCATGATGTGTGATTCTGGTTACACATACCTTTTTTCTCACAAGTTCAAGGCCGGGTATCAACTGCTGCTTCTTCAAACAACCAAAAAACCGGGGTGGAATTTTGCCAAATGCACTTTTCAGAACTCAGTCGTGAGTCGTGCTGTAAACAGTGGGCTCAAAGTACTGTGGGAACTGAATCCCAATATACTTCTAGCAATTTGTTACTCATATCCATATTATACCAACACATTTTATGCCCTGAAAAGTTGTTGTATCAGCCATAATAAACGGCATATATTGTAACCTATGAATTCATACATTTCTTCTTTTTTTCCCAGCAGCCCCCAAAAATTACCCAAAATCTCTCCCTGTGTGGCAAACCTTGACCTCAAAACATAGACCCAGGTTACCGCTCTGTGGCTTTGACAAGTTTAAGCTAAGAGCCATGGACCTCAGCTATTGCAAGATACAGCCCCCCGAAAGAAAAACGGCTGGAACCTGAAAATAGTCCCCTTGGAAAAGGAGGGAGCACCTATAGAAACCACCAAATTTGAGGTTCCAGCACGTTAGTTTTTCGCAGTTTTTTCAAAACTGTTGGATGACAAATACCTTTTCGTCCCCATATTCGTGGAAGTGAAAAATTGCACCAATTGAAAGGAAAATCATCTTGGAGGGACCCATTTTGCACTGAACCATGATAGTGGGAGGAAGAGTACTTAATTGGACAACTGTTTGCTTGTTTGCCTGACTTTCTTTGTATTATATGAATTACTGTTCCTGTTTTTACCTAGTACTTGTTATCCCATGGTCATTTTTTTGTTAAACGAAATCTTCAATTTCCAACCAGCACTTGACATTGACTCGAATGGGATTTTTCTGAGGTGGGTGATCAGATTTTGGAGCCCAAGGAAGGAGAAGCTTTCGTTTGGGACCATTCCTTCGAGCACGAGGTGCCAATATATGTTCAGAGAATTGGAATGAGGATTGGGACCTTCACATTTTTAACAAAATGGTGTTTGTGAAAATTGTGAAAAATCTGTAGTAAGTTCTTGTTCATCTTATAAAAGTAGCCTTTAAAAAGAAGATAGATCTATCACTGCCCATGATCTGAGGATCTGATGATCTCCAGTTATTGCCCCATTTTCTTGCTTTGTCGTCTACCACATTTCAAACCACTGTCGTTTTTCCCCTCCAAATCTAAGTCTAAGTGGTGGTTTCAAACATGTTTGCATATTCACCCCAATCCTTGATAAATGATCCAATTTGACGAGCATATATTTTTCAAATGGGTTGAAATCAGCTAGTGCTTGATTGGTGGTTTGGGTTGGTGGTTTGGATTCCTGACAATCCCCTTATGAAGGGGATTGTTATGAAAGGGGTACCACGATTCGATTCCCAAGCCACAGGGCGCCAAACCACCAATTAACCATTACTTGATTCCGAAACCCAACTAGAGAGAGATGTACTATATATATATATATAACAAAAACAAAATATATAGGCACTAATTCAGATTCCCATTTAATTTTCGGGATGATTGTACTCCCAAAGGGGGCACTTTTTTAATTATAACCATCCCCAAAAATCCTCCGAAAACCTGACCGACCTGTGTTGGTCCGCTCAAACCTCGTGGTGTGGACCTGTCAGGCCTGGCATGAAGGCTCAGAGACTCGGATTGTGCTCATTGTGGACATTTGGCATCCAGATCTCTCAGATGCCGAGGTGTATACCGACTCCCGACCCGATTTTCGATACAAAAAATCCACCGGAGTAAAGTATTTTTTTTCCACCCCAGGGTCAGTTTGTTTTTAAGATGTTGAACAATTCGTTAGTTGATATGATATGTTTTCACCGGGTGTTTTTTTTAACGTTGAACAATTCGCTAGTTGGTAAGTCATATGTTTTTTTCACAGAAACACCGCAGGTTCACATATGGGGTCAGCTTCGGATTTTTTTCTTGAAGAATTTTCCAAAAAAAACAACTTCCAGAGATGGTTGTTAAAAAGTTTCCCTATTCCGGGAAGTTCTGGGGCAGTGTTTCACTGGGAGTTCGAAATCATGGTGTGGATACCAGTCACATTAGGACTGGATCTTCTTTTCAGATGGTGGATTTCGGTAAGTTCAAAAACACTGAAGAATGATATTCTAGAAGGATCTAGAAGATACTAGCAATGAAAAATCTTAGAATATCAATATTCAGGTGTACGGCGTACAAGTTCCATGGGATATGGATATCCAATGAACAGTATTTTCAGAATCCAGGTTGATTGGCTCGAATTTAGCCATCAACTGTGACCATTTATGACCTTTTTTGCGTTCATCCACATCTGCTCCGGCTGCATGGTATATATTTACCTAGAACGTTAAATAGCGGCGTTTTTTCAGATTCCTATCCTATGGTAGGGACAATGAACTTTGGCACCGCCACCTTTCACCCGGGTCCGGTTGCAGGTGAAATTTCTGCGAACTCTGCAGAGTTGTCGACTTCGTGCGGGAAAGGCCTTAGCAGAATTGGAGCAGCGAGAACCACATGTTTGGAGTCTCAGTCGATGGATGATTGATGTGAGCAAGCAATTCAGCAGAAGACCCTTTTAAAACGCCCAAAACTTAGGCGGGTATAGAATACTTTCAAATCAACATGAACCCGGAGTTTCTTGGAGTATACGAGGAGATACCGATATACCCCACAATATTCCGCCATAAGAATCATGGACATCTCAATAGTCGTTGTGGCATGCGACCCATAATCCACACAGAGTGAGAGCACGAGGATCCTACCTTGAAGGGTTATGATTTCCCTGCGGCCTGACACATCCCCGAAAAACAGACCCATTTGGAACACTGAACGTGTGAAGCACGTGGTATCAGACTTTGTAATGTACCCTATCTCGCCCAAGTGATTCATCCAAAGATGACTTTCATCTTCACGTGCTGAGACATGACAAATCAGAATTCAGCTAGAATTTTCTCAAACTTTCACTTGAGTGGAGGACCTTTTTTTGGATCTTTTCGGTCTTCTTTTATAGATGTTCAGGTCTACTTTTCCCTTTGATTGCTACTGTCTTTCTTATCAACATGGACTTTTTGAAGGAGTTTTCCATCTCCGAGTTCGTGGTGGAGTGGTCTCCAGTCACCAGTGTTTTTGGTGTTTTTGCTCAAGCAGTTACTGCTTAGCGCCCCCCCTAAGGGGGGGTTTGGCTTCGATGGTGACCAGATGGCTAGGCTTCCTTACCATTGCAGCTGCAACTTCAACTTGCTTGCAGGGTGGGGTGCCCTTTGAGGAACGCCAATTCATCAAAGATGATCAAGGTGCCCCGGTGATGTTATTTTTCGTTTGGTACTGTTGAATGGGTCTTAGGCCATTTTTTTTCCGCTAAAAGAGTGGATATTTGAAGGTCAAAGAGGCGGTGGATCACAACACTGAGTCTTTGGAGTACCCCAATGAATCATTCGATTTGAATACACTTTAGGCTGTCCTGGGCGTAGTGGTGCTCCTATGATGAATAACGCCCTCGAACCCAGGATGACTCTCTACTGCCAAAAAGTCTTCTATATTGTTTATTCATTTTTAGATAATTTGCATTGGACCCGCCGTTCCTTGACATACTTTTCCTGCCATTTGTACGAGTTTTTGGTGCCTTGACGTATATAGATAAAAGTAGAGATTAACATGGCTGATTCTGTGCATGTCTCGCATCGTTAACGGAAGATATTACAAGCAAACCTCGATGTTGAAGTATCTGATCTGACTACTGATGTGGAGTCCCTGTAATTTGTGCCTTTCTTTTGACGCCTATAGACAAAGACACAATTCATGACAATTCAATGTGTGTTGTGTGTCTCCTTTTCTAATTTTCATCCCTCACACTGATCTACGAGCCATTAACCTGGGTAAACGGTTTGGTCAATACTCCATTGACATTGAGCAGAGCACAAGGGGTCAGATACATCTACACTTTGTAATGTGTTTTGTTTATTTTGCGAATGGGCAACGTAGAAATGACAAGGGGATTTGGTTCTTTAACTGGGATGATTCCTGCGTCAAATTTCATCCAACCGCCATGAATTTTGGTGTTCAGAGGAAACAGGAAACATCCGAGTTTCGCACTAAGGTCTGAATATGGCAGTTGGATTCTTAAGGTGTGATTGGGCTTCAGCGTATCTTCTCAACGAAATTACCGTGTTGCTGGTTCAAGAAGCAGTAGGATTTCATGCAGAAACCCATCCGATTGTGGGTCGCTTTGGTGCTTCTCCTTTCTTCGCATTAGCTGGGTGTGAGAATTTTGATGACCCACAAAATCGAAGATGCGGCGAGAAGGAAGCTGGGCGAATTGAGACAATGGGACCCATGGATTTTTTTGTATGTCTTGTGTTTGTCTAGAACCAGAAAGTGTGATGTCCACACCCCGGAAGATTAACATAGAATCTGAAAATGTTGGTTTGGAAGATTATTCTCGCTTTCCAGGGGTGTATTCTCAGGTTCCATGTTAATCTTCCGGGGTGTATCTTTGGAGAACCTTTGATTTGCATGAAAAGGTTGCATTGCTTGAAGACAGAACTGAGAGTTCAAGTGACGGCCTTTTCTATGTCTCTCTACTTTGATGTTTGTTGACAGCTTGGGTATATGACATGAGACTTGCACCTTTCCTTGATTGAAGCCCCAACAAAAACCCTGGGGCATTTTGGAACCCGAAACACATCCCCCCAAAAGGAAGTGTAGGCAACATCATTAACAAACCATCGGCCCTTGGTTTTTCGGGAACTCCAACAACCCCGAAAAGACCTTGGCAGAAAACCAAGAAAAAGCCTTAACTAGGTGGTGGCAACTCAAATATCTTTTATGTTCACCCCGAAAATTGGGGAAGATGAACCCAATTTGACTATCGCATATTTTTCAGATGGGTTGGTGAAAAACCACCAAGCAGTTAAGTTGTTGTTACAATTTTCAATCGCGGCTTTGACGGAAGCCGAAGTGTTTTATCATTCCTGGAAATGTTGCAGGAAACCAGAGTGCACGTGGCCATGGATTCTTGGATTGGCGGCTACATGAATACGTACCTGCAATTTCAGGATGACCAGCCCCTGATCGCTCCCATTGACGTGGGCAACCAGGGCTATCTAGGTGCCCGTGCCAAAAATGACAAGGGATGGGATGGCATGAGAACCTCCCACCATGGGGATGAATGATCCGATTCTTTCTAATAAAATGTGATGGTAAGAAGATTATGAATTATGAAAGATATGTATACTATGTATAGTTTTTGCTGATTATATAAAAGCTTGTGTATATATACTTGTATAATATATGTACTATCATGATTTGCTTACATGATGATATGGGTCTACGACAGTGTGCACAGAATGATATTCCTAGTAGTAACGAATTAGTCATAGGAATCCCAAGATTGATGATCATACTTGTGACGTACCACACCGATCATAACATAACTAGTTTGATAGTTGATAACGAATTGTTGCATAGTGGCTACAAAAAGCCACAGACATGTGCACAGTAATTACACTGACAACGATCAGAACATATCAGAACAATGCTGGTACGGCCATGCTTATGACGGGAATAGACATAGCTCTCATCATGACAATCACATTAGCAACATACTAGTCGACTAGTGATGTCAGTGACAAACTGCAGCAATGCTGCTAACAATTATATCTGGGATTACAACCATCCAACGTATAATGAAGATGACAATTGGCAATAGCCACAGTATCATACTGTAGTACTGTAGTGGTTCTATGGAGATCAATTAATTCTATTGAGATTACCATTCGTCTCTTTTTGGTTCGGATCTGCTGTTTTTTTACAACAACGAATGATGAGAAGAATTCTAGTAGCAACAATGATAGTCATATTAGTAGTTGACAATTCAGAGGTATAATGAATTTAGAATTAGCGCATTGACTGGTAAGTTCCATAGTGCTGCATCAACATCTTGAATCTGTAGCTATCAGGAATTCCCTTTTCACCTCCTCTTCGCGGGGGGAAAAGGGCTTGTTCAGGGTTCTTGATGGCGTTAATCCGGCTAACCACTGAGGCTAAAAAGACGTCATGATGGGGATAGTGATAATCATGATACTAAGATGATACAGAAATACATTTAGAACGTAATACGCAATGTTGTTGTGCATTTGTTGCAGTACCAAAAAACCAGAGATATACATCCACAGTCTATGTTCCAACACCGCAGAGCCCAATGTGTTTGATTTTTCGTTGGGAAAAAAATCATGCCAGCTTCTCCCTGGAAGCTGCTGCTGGATCCGTGACAGCTTCGGCAGCTTCCGGCCGTTGGATCTCTCTGGCCCAGGCGAAGAAAGCATCTGGATCTCCAACAGCGTACTTCATGATGACGCTTGAATTCACCGTGAATGAACCGTTGAAACTGAAACCTTTTGCTTTAAACCACACCAAACGTGGGCAATTTTTGGTTTTGAATTGAATTGAAGACAGGTCAAGTGGCAGAATTATGTTAGGTAAAATATAAATTTGGTGACTCGTTTTGACCTTTTGGGAAACGCAAAAAGGAATACCCCCTGCAGGGACAAAAAACATATCCCACTTTGGGAAAAGGAAAATCATCGACTCAAGAGTGCCTTCGTGTGGGATATGTTAATTTTCAGTAGATTCCCAACATGTCATTGTAACCACTCATTTCCAGAAAATGTTGAGAAGGCCTTCCCAACGACACGAAAAAACGTAAACTCCGAACCAATTTGTGGTCGTGGGTGAAAGGTGAATCCTTCCTAACTGTCCTTTTGTTAGGTTATTGTAATTTCGTATCATTCACATAAAGCACTTGAATTCTAAACTTGCCTTTTGCTGGTATCATTGGCAAACTAGCATAGCTGAATCTAATATGTTGCAATAGCAAGTCTCAGGTGTTATCACGTCTCGACTCATTTCTCCATTTTCTCCCTTTTTGTGCTTCAGAACTGCTATGTTGCCTCATTTGAGGCCTTTACCGATTCTGGAATTGTCCTGGATTATTACAAAACTTGGAATGTTTCTGGTGCAAACCATAAGAGTTGCTTGGCCAAGATGGTGTTTCGGTCATATCTCTGGGAGGTGTTGGGGTGCAAAAGATGCTGGGGAGTGTGGTTAATAAGTGGTTTCCATGGTTTCATGGTGGAATTTCCTGTCATGTTAGAGTACCATTTGGTAATTCACAATGTTTGGTTCAAGAGCTTCTATGCATCCACTAGTTTGGTGGTGGCTTTTTGGACGTCATGAGAGCAGAAAGCATGTGAAACACACACCCAAGACTGGGGATCTTCAAAGGTCACCTGGAAGTCCATGGCAGCTGTTGGTCCCTCACCAACAACCCACCGAAAGAATGAAATTTTCCGGGTGTTTCCTTGCCGTTGGATGGGATGGATGAATTGAGCTGTTAGGGTTATCGAGGTTTTTTAATCACATGCTATGATCCAGTTGGGTCAAGACCTTCGGTAGTGGATTTGCCATCGGCCATGCTAGAAAAAAACATCTCATTTCCAGCAATCTTAATGTACCTGAAGTCACTTCATGTATTCACATTTTGAAGCACCTATAAGAATCTCCCCAGTCTCAAAGTGGCTGAAAAGAAAAAGAAAAGAAGGATGCCCGGATAGCAATGGGTGCCTTTAAACAATCTCGGTGAGTTTAGTCAACTTGGTGAATCGCCAAGTTGTCACCCACCAGCCATGTCATGTCCCAAATCTGAGGGTATTTTGACGACGTGCGCCGGTTTCCTTTGGAGGTTGGCAGCAGATGGTGCTTAAAAAACATAGCAAAAAAACCGGGAGTGCCGACACTTTCTTAACAAACGCCTCTGTTTGTCAAGTGTGTGATGTTTTCTCTGGAAGGGAATAAAGAAGCAATATTTCATGGGGATTGTTGCAGCCAAATGGGACGATCTTCATCAATAATGATATATAAATTACAAGTTGTTCCCGGGCGAGCCGGTGGCGGAAGTTTCAAAAGAAAAAGAACTATATAGCCAAGAAAGAATTTGCCTATAGAATGTGCGCAAGATGACCGACCATTGCGATGTCCAAATTTTTTTGGGGTTTGAACGAAGCTTTTGCCGTTGCATGGCTGTGATGTCATGCGCTTTGGGGTGATGTGTTTGTGATTTGACTTGCTTTCAAGTGATGTGGCTAGTTGTGAGGTGATTTGTGGTACTAC